>JAZDUH010000425.1:10150000-10392500 GCA_036419115.1 Scarus forsteni
GTTGTCGTGTCCTCCGGACCAAAGAGGAAAAGAACCATCCGGACTGTTATAGGCGCAAAGTTCAAAAGCCAGCATCTGTGATGGTATGGGGGTGTATTAGTGCCCAAGGCATGGGTAACTTACACATCTGTGAAGACACCATTAATGCTGAAAGGTACATACAGGTTTTGGAGCAACATATGTTGCCATCCAAGCAACGCTCTTTTCATGGACGCCCTGCTTATTTCAGCAAGACAATGCCAAGCCACATTCTGCAAGTGTTGTTACAACAGCATTAGCCGTGTAGAAGTGCAGTACTGGAGCCACGCTGGCCAACACTCTGAGGGGCTGGGGTCTGTCTTATTCTGTGGAGGGGTCAACATTCCTGAAAATGTTTTTGTAAATATGAATGTAAAACAAAAGCTGTAAATCAATAAAATAATTTACCTAGTGAATAAGATTGAGTGGGCTGGGGTTGTCTATTCTGTGGAGGCCAACATTCTGAAGAAATGTTTTTGTAACGAATGTAAAATAAAGTGGTAAATAATAAACAAGCTTTTGAGGAAGTGCAACTGGGATGAGTGCTTCCAGGAGGGAGAGGAAGAGTTAAAAGGAAAGAAAGTCATGAAGTCTTAATTTGATTATTTGCAAAAGAAAATAAAGTTTCTCAGTTCAAACATTAAATATCTTGTCTTTGCTGTGTATTCACAGAGGAGCTGATCTAAACCATACACTTTAGTTTTGTTTGTTTTTATTATATCTGTGAATTACATGGATATGTAGATAGATTGACATCTGTCATAAAAACAACAAAAATAATTTTTTAGAAATCTTAAAAAAAAAATAGTTTAAAATTAATGTGTTGCTGCCATTGGAGAAACATTTTGAACAGGAAAGAGGAATTTCCAACTGAGTTTCTCTTTTTCTTCCCAAATCTGACCCGCTGACTGGGCTTCTCTGAGAAGCCAGAAATTAACAAGCGGAAAATGTAACCACAAAAACATTTTTTTCTTGTTTGGAATACAACGAAATAAGTGTAACTTGACATTTTAGTCAAGAAATATTGTCTTTTACTGTTAATTTATCTTTACTGAGAAAGAAATTAGATCTTTTTTTTCATTCAATAAAAATGGATTTAATGATATATAAATATAACACATGATAACAATAATAAAGATTATAAAGATAATTGGTATAAATTATTTTTGTGATTATAATCAGTTTATGATTAAGATTTTTTCCCATTGATATAGATTAATTGTATCATGAATCCAAGGGTCATTTCACAAATTTATTATTGACAACACCTCATCAGAATGAAAACCTTTTGTTTTTTTTATTTGATCTGAGCCATACATTTTTATTTTGTTTGTTTTTATGGTATCATAATATTAAAACAGACAGGATTACATAGATAGATAGTTGTTTGATTATTTGACAATATATTAACCCCTGTCATAAAAACAAACAAAACAAATATTTTAGAAATCTTAAAAAATTAAAAACTTTTTAAAATTAATTTGTTGTCATTGGACAGACATTTTGAAAAAGAATTAGGAATTTTCAACCGAGTTTCTCTTTTTATTCTCAAATCCGAGCCGTTCACTTGGCTTCTCTGAGAAGAAGTCAGAAATTAACAAGCAGGAAATAAAAAAAAAAACAGTTTTTTTGTTTGGGAATGCAACAAAATAAATATAAAGATATTTTAATCAAGAAATATTATCTTTTACTGTTTTAGTGGGTGGGAGGATTGATGTCATTAATTTATAACAACCATAATTATATTTTCAACTTCAGCTTTATTTCATTTATATGGCACTTTTCATGCATTGAGCAACACAAAGTGCCTCACAGAGGACAAGAACAAAAACAAAACAAAAACAAAACAAAAGGCAAATACCATAAAAACCCCAAACCTCCCCCCCCCCACAAATATACACACCTGTGCACATACATAGACGTACGCGCACACATACCCACACACACAAACATACACACACCCACACACATACACAGGCTGTTGCTGAGGAGACATGGCTGGGCACCAAGATCTGAGGTGAGGAAAAAGCCGCCTTTGGGGGCCATGCAGACCGGGAGGAGCCATGGTCCATGGCTGAAGCTGAAGGGGGCGCCATCACAGGGACCACCCCAGCCCAGGCAGACAGGAGGCTCCACATCAAGGTGTAGAGCTCTGTAGCCACCAGGGCCGGAGCCATCCACGGGACAGCGCCCCAATCAGTGGACCAGAATCAGCTCCCGGTGTGACAGGCCCCCAGGAGGAAACACTGGGAAACCGAGGGGCTAAATTAATAAAATGTGATAAAAGGTATAGAAGCTAAAACTGAGGGAATAAAACAGTATTCCTAAGATAAATTAAATAGATAATGTGAAATAAAATAAATATCTAAAACATGAAAATAAAACAATAACATAATATAACAGGATAGACTAAGCTAAATAAGTAAATACAATAATAATAATAATGATACTAATATAAATAAAGTCATGATAAAAAGTGTAAAAACATGGGTAAGCATAAAAGGATTAGGAGGAGTTAAATTAGTCAGTTAAAAGCCTGATTAAAAAGATGGGTCTTCAGCCTCTTTGTAAAAATATCAACATTCTCTGAGACTCTCCGGGAGGCTGTTATGGCATTAAAAATGTAATGTCAGTTAAAGAGCATCTTCTTTTACATACATGTACATTTAATAACAGTAATTTTAATTCCATCACTTCATTACCAACACATCTGAACTCTTAATTGAGAAATAAATGAGATTATTTTTGATGATTCAATAAATATGAAAGTACTGATGAATAAATGTAACACACAATGGCAAAAATAAAGATAATGATTAACAGTATTGACTTTTTTAAATCATTTTAATCAGTTAATTTTATTATAAGATTATTTTTTTCATTGATAGATTGATTAATCATATCCTGAATCCATTTTTATTTTACAGATTTTTATTTTACAGATTATTATCAACACTTCATCAGAATGAAAACTCGTTTTCAGCATTGAGATATCTCTAAATAATACTCCAACTGAAAAATATTAAACTGTATTTGCACATCACCAAACCATCACAAAATTAATCTCAAGACTTTAACAACAGAGCAGGTCAAACTCTCTCTCTCTCTCTCTCTCTCTCTCTCTCTCTCTCTCTCTCTCTCTCTCTCTCTCTCTCTCTAAAACTAATTTATTAAACTATTTTATTAATCCACTCATTCCGTTCTCGGTGTGTTTTTCTCCTCCTGTTTCTTGTTTTTTTTGTCCAGAGGAGGAGTCTGATGAATTAAATATGATTTGGATTAATTAATAATGACTGTAGATGAATTAAAGATGGCGCGCGCATAAAACATGCAGCTGTAGTATTCACGTCACCTCCCACTTTCATAAACTGTCAGATATGAGTGACGTCACGAAACGATAGTTTGTTTCATGAGGAACTCATTCAGTCAGTCAGAGCACGAGGAGGCAGAGGGAGGATGCACGAGACCACGGTGAGTCTTTACCTTTATATACCTGTATATTTTCATTTCTTTTCACGTCTTATTTAAAATAACGGGGCTTTTATTTTGATATGATTTGACAACAAACGGTGGATTTCGAGTCCTAAAACTTCCAGGTCCTGTTATAAAAACTGAAAACCTCAAAACTAAAGTCTTTCCAAGTGGACCTGCTGTTAAATTCTACTTTTTTAAAATAAAACCCATGTATGTTTCTGCTATTACTGCTCAAACCACTTTTTTTCATTATAATTTGATTGATAAAAAAATGTTTCACTGACCAGAGACCAGTAACACCAGAGTTTTAAAATATATTATCTATTACTCTGAATAATTGTATTTATTTAATTGAAAAGGCTTTCAGTAAGCTTAGTTGACAATAAGCACTTGAATAAATGTTCACCTAAACTTTAAGAGTGGAAGTTTTTTCAATATTTCATATTAAAATATTTTGGTTATCTACATTTATTCAGGATTAAGAGTAAGAGACCATTGTTATTATACTCATAATTTAAAATGAGAAAAACGTATCTAATATTCAAAATGATTATTTTTAATAATACAATATGATATCAATATTATTATAACTTTATATGTATAGCATATTTGTAAAATGTTGGTTTACAAAGTGCTTTGACAAACAGAAGGGAACAAAGCATAATAAATTAAGCACAAAAAGGAACAAACCAACAACAAAAACACAATTCAAACTTTAAGCGGCATTAAAACCATCTCGCAATAACAGCCTGTTTATATTTCAGACGAACCCGAACAATGCAAGAAACAAGAAAGAGAAAATGAGATTCAACATTAGAATATGATAAAAGGGAACTTATTTTTCATTATATAAAAGAATAGCCAAAGCTAAAAAAAAACAAACAAAAAACAACAACATGTTTTAACAACCAACAACATAACATTAACCTTAACTGGATGGTCTTATTCTCAAATAAAGTTGAACTTAAAATAACAAACTATAGTCAATATTTACAAAACTGAAAGATACTTATAAATTATTAAAAAAAAAAATACATAGGTCTCAAACTAATTAAAACAAAAAATATACAGGAAAGATTTTTTTTCTTTTTTTTTTTATCTTTGTTGTTGTATTTATTTATTTTTTGTTAGTAACTTTACAGCTTTACATGCAGTCTGTCAGACAGAGGGCATTTGTCCTCAGTCCACCTCATGCAGTGGACGCTCATCGCTGTGAGACTAAGAAACGCCCCGTTAACAGAAGACAGGAAGACTTTGCCCCATGTGACCAAACAGATACAGATGTCATGTTTAACGTTACTTTGTTTTTATTGTTAATTATACATTTTCTCACAGTGGCTAAAACAAGTTTGTTCAAGCTTTGCAGTTCCTTCACACCGCGGTGAAACCTCAGGCCACAATTGGACTATGCCTCATTTGCACACCAACTGTCACAGAGACTGGATCATAACTGAGGGCTGGTGCAGTGCTGCAGCCTGTGAAGACAGCAGAGGGGCAGAGAAATGACAGCAAGCTGATTCTGTATCTTGTCCACTTTTTGGCAGATTTTTCCACTACTGCAGTTTTATTATCAACTTGTAATTGGCCTTTATTAAATTTGTGGACATGTTGAAATGTGCCTTCTTAACTTCTAAAACCTTGATTAGAAGGGGAAAAATCTTGCCCCTGAGTAGCTTTAGTTTAGACTTTCATGAAATGAAATGAAATGAATTACTTTATTAATCCCAGAAGGGAAATGTCAATATTGTAGTAGTGATAGCTGCTGGCAGGAATGATCTTCTGTATCTTTCTGCTCTGCAGCAGACCTGAGGAAGCCTCTCACTATCACACCCTCTGTTGTTTCTTCACACTGATGTGGAGAGGGTGTGAAGAATCCTGCATTATTTTCAGCAGCTTGTGCAGCTTTCTTTTTTAAACAATCAGCTCCAGCAGCTCCAGAGTTATCCCAGCTTTCATGATCACTTCAGGTCTCTGGCTCTGATGCTGCTGCAAAGCTGACTGCACTTTCCATAACAGACTTATAGATATGCAGCATTTTGGTGCAGCTTCCTTAAGAAGAAGAGTCTGCTTTGACCTTTCTTATAGATGGATTCAGTGTTGCATTCCCAGTCTAATCTGTTGTCCAGCTGAACTCCAAGGTACTTGTATTCCTCCACCTCTTCTCCCAGGATGTAAACAGTACTTTGTTTGACTTTGTTCCTCCTGAGTCAACAATCATCTCTTTTAGGGCTGGGTATTGATTCAGATTTTCTGGATCGATTCAATTCGACATTAAGAGGTCTCAAAACGATTTGATTCACGATTCGAAATTTGTTCAGTCTGGGTTATCTCAGTAAAAATAATGCTGTAAATGGCTTTTTGACCTGGTACATTATTAAAACTGTTTTTACATTAAGAACTGAACCCAAAGCAGTTACATTTATCACATATTAATGATATTCATTAATGCATATTCTGCATGGTACTTGTTTTTTGTCCAACTTGTCTTTTCTTTAATGCTTGTTTAATCTGAAATATGTCCAAACGTCAACTTTTAAACTCTCCAGTGGTGCCCATATAGTGCTACTCGCTTCCGCCATGTTTTTTTGACCGCTTGCAGTAACATCTCATAAGATCTTGTTCAGTGAAAAGCAGCGCTAAACGCGAGACTAGCGGAGTTAACACCACAGGGTGCTTCTCGGAGTGTTCAATGAAGAAAAAACTATCCACGTCAAAAGATCGATCTTTGGATTTTATGGATAGATTATGAACCATTTAAAGGGAAATCAATTAAAATCGATTAATTTGATTTCCTTAACCCAGCCCTAATCTCTTTTACTTTGCTGGTATTCAAGATGAGATGATTTTTACCGCACCATTTCACAAACTGACTGACCAGTTCTCTGTACTCAGCGCATTAGGGTATTGATTGCAATCATGTCATCAATTGTTGACTCTTTCTTCAGTCGGGTTAATTTCCAGACTTGACTTGTCCAGTCCATCAGCTCCAGACTCCAGAGTCCTTTGTTTTGGTCCAGGAGTCTGAGCACAGCTTTGAGGTCTGCTTGATTCAAAGAGCTTCTACATTCTGTGTGTAAACATCAATGAAGCATGAAAAACGATTTTTGTAATTATCAGTACTGTTAATATAGGGCAGCTGCGGCATAGACCTCACACTGAGCGGTGCTCTAGGAGTTTAAAAAGCACTTTATATTTAATTATAGAACAGAAAAAATTAAATAAAGGAACTGAACTTGTGAGGAAGCTGTGGTCAGTTTAATGTTTCAGATCTGTTTTAAAAGAGTCCACAGATGTAGAGTCTCAGATTCTCTGCTGCTTCACCCTCATCAGCACTGACCCTGGGAACAGAGAGTCAACCTGAGGGGTCTGGATTCCTCACAGGAGACTGAAGACCTGTCCAAATAGTCTCTTCATCATGAAGAAGACTGAAAATGCTGTAGTACATACTCCAGGCCTGTAAGTTGGGCTGTAACGCTGCTGCAGACAAACACCAAAACCAGAGAGGAAGGCATGAAAAGCATAAACACCATGATGTGACGTGAAACAAGAACCTTTGCTGTTGCTCCATGTCCTTTTGTTGCTCACTTTGGACGTAGAGGAGCAGCGGATTTTACTGTTAAAACCAAAACAAGCGTGGATCCAAATTGTCCCGGACGAGCCCCCAAATTGTTAGATTCACTGAGAATAAGAAATGAAGGGGAAATAACAATTCAAGAAAAATACCTGGACATGAGGAGAGAGGCAGGAATCATCAAAAAATAAGTGAAAATGTATTTAACAAAAGTGAACTAACAAAAACAAAACGGAGGTGCCGCTTAACTTGAGGATAAACATAGAAGAAAAGAAGGAGTTGGGGTGTTTTCCCCATGAAAAGTTCTGTGGAGCCGTTGCAGTGTCAGCTGCAGAGAGAGAAAAGGTTCCATGTTTTCCTTCTTTTAAACCTGATCCCTGCTGCAGTCACAGGTGTAGTCTATTTTGCAATCTAAGGGGGATTCATCAGCCTGAAGCAAACTGAGAGGAGGAGGAAAACACCAAAAAAGAAACAACGCTCCCCATAACAACCGTGCTCTGCAGTTGTTTCTGTTGTTGTTAGCATGTGCACAAACATCAGGCCCCCAACAGCCTCCTTAAAGGAAAAGTTCGGTTCCTGCAGCTTTTACATTGTTTATAGAATGAAGAACAACAATATACTCACCCAGAAGGCTTTCCTGATGCAAACGGTGCTTCGGGAGATATTTAGATCCAAAATCGAGCAGCGGACACCGATATAATGGTAGCCCGTAGGGCATAGATCGCCGCTCCTAAAAACTGCATTAATCGTTCAAAAACTCATGTTTTTCACCGATATTCCATCATGATTTGCTCCGAAAGGACCGCCATTGCAGCCTGTGTCTCTCCACACAGCGCTGTGTGGCTGAACTAACCTCTGAACTGACGAGCTGTTTACATGCTCTTTGCGCATGCGCAGTACTCTCTGGAGCGTTGCGATCGCTTCCTTATCTGTATATCTGTATACTGTGGCTCCAAACTGTAAGGACGTCCATCATATTCAAAGTCCTCCTCCACAACATCTTCATTCCATAGACATTCGTCCATTTTGCACAAAACTGGAAGAAGAAAGTTGATTTGTAGCTGCCGATCTTCCCCTGAAACAATGAGCCGCACTGCGCATGCGCGAAGAGCATGTAAACAGCTTGTCAGTTCAGAGGTTAGTTCAGCCACACAGCGCTGTGTGGAGAGACACAGGCTGCAATGGCGGTCCTTTCGGAGCAAAACATGATGGAATATCGGTGAAAAACATGAGTTTTTGAACGATTAATGCAGTTTTTAGGAGCGGCGATCTATGCCCTACAGGCTACCATTATATCGGTGTCCGCTGCTCGATTTTGGATCTAAATATCTCCCGAAGCACCGTTTGCATCAGGAAAGCCTTCTGGGTGAGTATATTGTTGTTCTTCATTCTATAAACAATGTAAAAGCTGCAGGAACCGAACTTTTCCTTTAAAGGGGTATTATTATATTCAGAAAGATGTCAAGGGAAAAATGTTGTACCACCAACTTAGCTCACATATTGCTGTTACAGCTATGAGCAGTAGTTCCCATCATAATATGATTCATGACCCTGAAACCAACGCCTAGCACCCAGAATCATGTTGACATCATTACTAGTTAGACAGTTGTTGAGCAAAAACAGCCATTCACCAATGGTGGTTATCTGAATCATCACTAAAATTTAAGCATTTCTAAGTGGGGCCATTACCAACACCTCCTAAAAAGTTAAGTGGAATCTGTTGTCATTTTTTGCATAATCTTGCTAACACACAAACATATGCCGGCAAAAACATATCCTCCATGCTGGAGGTTTTGAAATCATAGAACACCAGATGTGTAAGAAAATCTGATAAAAATGAACAATAATTCTGAACTGAAGTGGAGAAACATTCAAGATTAAATGGATAAAAAATAAAATTAACTAGAAAAGCCCTCAGAGAGCACAGACCTCCCCAAGCTGCTCTGTTCAGCAGTGGCTTTTCACAACTTCTGTAAAAGACAATCCTGTATCATCAAATCCAGAACAGAACCCGGATCAGGATCAAACTCAGCACATACATGGAGGTATGATCCTGTATGAACACAACAGGTTATGGGGACATCACTTAATATTTTGATTTTATATGAATGATTGGATGTCGTCAATGGGATTTCCCATTATAAAGTTCATTGTGGTAGGAGGAGGAGAGAAGGGGAGGAGGAAAACACCCAAAATCCAGATAAAAATTTACCTTGATGACAGAGACATGGACCCCATATTATCCCGTGTAGCCAGCCAGAAGCCATATATTTTTATTTTCATTTTATTCACATTTATTATATTTTTGTGTAGATCTTTTTTATGCATGTTTTTATTTGTAATACTTAATGGCTACAGGAATCTCAGTTTCCTTGAGGGAGTTTTTCCAAAAGTTCTGTCTAATCTAATCTAATAAAATGTATTATTCTCTAAAACTGGCAAGTCCGCAAAAAAATGGCAGGGATATAATTTTTTTTTAAATTTGATCCAATGTTAACTTATGGCATTTTTGAAAGTTTTGGAATTTTTGGATCCAGACAAATAAATATATCACCACCAAAATCTTATCATTTCTAAGATGGACCATTACCAACATCTCCTGAAATTTCAGCAAAATTCAAGTATAAAGTTTCCATATTTATACCTTGAGATTGCATATTTTCATTTATTTGAGCTACTGCAGAAACAAATTGCTTAATAATTCTTGGCTAAGGGTGGTATACTTGACTTCTACACGGACAACTACAACTATACCTTAAATCAAACTATTTTACAGCACCAATGTGGAGAAATTGAACAATAAAACCCCATATTTATACCTGGAGGTTGCATATTTGACCATATTTGAGCAACTGTAAAAACACCGTCTTAAGCTACAAACAAATTGCACATGCGTTTAATTTGTATATGCATAAAAATAATTAAATGTGCATGTTAGACAATGAGGAACTGCACCTGCAAGATACTAAATCGTATATGCATATTAAAAAAAATGAAAGTTCATGTCAACGTAAACCTGAGTTGTAAAGTTTCATCCATTCATTCTTCCTTTTTCAGCCCCCACCCCCATGACATGACATTTTATGTCAGATTTGTCAGACTTCTTTGAAAATGATTCAGAAACATTATCGAGCTGCAAAGTCCCTGTAAGTTCTCCTTTTGCACAACGTAACCCAGCTCTGACCCAGTTGATGCAAGGTGATTTCCTGGTGGTTTGTTCTCTTGTTCCCTTTTTCTTTGTTTGTTAAACCTCAGACTTTTTACAACATTAATTTCACAAACCATCTCGTCTCTGAGGGAAAATTTGAGCTTTAAATGGATGACAAAATATGAATCATCCGACAGAAACTCCAGGGGATTTTAAGCTGAATGTTTCATATGAGTCACTGGAGACAGTCATTTATTAAAAAATAATTTGTGATAAAGTTATTATTCAAAAGCATAAAGGGGGGAACATTCAGGGGAACATTTTGTTTTGTGTTTTCACTCTGCTGGTTCAATTAACCCCATTCAGAGAACTTAATCAGTCAGTGTCATAACTAACATCTTCTGAGAAAACTCTGAACATAAACCTGCTCTACAAAAATACTGCACCTGAGAAGTCCGTTGATGTGGCGGGGACTTCCTGCTAAGTATGTGACAGAAGGCACAATCTCAGTCAGAGAAATACCGATCAACAGACCGAGGAGGGAAAAGCATCAGTAACTCCGAAACACTCAAGTTTAATTTCTCAAGTCTGACAGGAAGTCAGCAGTTTGTAATCTTCAGGGTCAAATCAGGGACACTGTATGATCAAAACACCGATACCGTTACAGTCAACATCGAAACAATAACCAAGTGAGAAGAAAACACCAGTGACTGAGACATTCAGCGTAAATGTGTGCAGTGATTTTTCTTTGAGATGTTGATGTGGAGACGGTAATGACGAGGTTGTGAGGAAGAGGTGACATAGAAGACATCAAGTAGACATATGGATGCAGGATTGTTAAAATAAAGAGATAAGGCAGGGATTATTTTATCTCTACTTTTTTGTGAACCTTTATTTAACCAGATAATTCCCGTTGACATCAGGATCTCATTAACAAGGGTGACCTGGCCAAGAGGTTAGCAGTCACGTCATTATAATACCAGAAAAAAGTTTAAGGCAATAAAGAAACAACTAGAAAAGCACTTGGAAAGCGCAGACCTCTGCCAGCGGAGGTGTGATTTTCACCATTAATATTAGTCCTGCCTTTATTCATCTAAATATTTAGATTCCTTGACCATGAAAACATACCATTAATAATTGGATTCATAATGATATCTATTTTAGCTTAGTAGTTATTCACGAAAATCACATTTTTCGTTATGGCAGATCCAGACGGTGATCCAGATCACTCCCAAAATCGAATCATTTGTTCCTTGTCCCAATCCAGACATTTCTTGAAAATTTCATCAAAATCCATCCATAACTTTTTGAGTTATCTTGCTAACAGAGAAACAAACGAACAAAGTAACAAACACACAAACTAATCAGCAAACAAACAAAAAAACAAACAGTTGCCGGCAAAAACATAACCTCCTGGCAAAAGGCAATAAATATGGCAAAGGATTCAACAATTCAACAGTGAAAGTTGGTCAATTATAGGGACAGTAGCAATTTAAAAACACAGGGATTGGTCATGGGATTCCTGCCTGATGATTAAAAATTGAGCAACAGAGAAGTTGCTGAAAGAAGATATTTCCGAGGGAAAAACACGTTTCATTCTGACAATAAGTCCAAGTTTCTCCCTCAGTTTACAGACCAGATTGGTAATGTGAGACTGGAATGAGAGTTTCTGGTCAAGCAGATAAACTGGTGACCAGCTCTATATGTTTGCCATTGAACGTTGTTAACAGTCTTGACAGGCTCTTTATTTAATACTTGTATTATTTTTTAGTTTTCTCTGAATTTAAAACCAATTTCAGAGATTGTATATGTGCCTGAACTATATTAAATCAGTCTGAAAAAATTCTATAGCCTATGCGAGTGAGGACGAGCAGCAATAAACAACTATCATCAGCATAAAAATGATAACACAAGTTATTAAATTAAATGGTAAATAAAATTGGTCCCAGGACTGAACCTTGAGGTACTCCTTTAGTGATGTTAAGCAAAGAGGAGGAGGAACCAGCCACTTGAACACATAGTTAGTTAAATAATCTGCAAACAAAGTGGAAGCCTGGCCTTAGATACTAATGTTACGCAGAGTATCAATAAAAGTGTGTGATCAACAGCGTCACATGCCTTAGACAAATTCATAAAAAGTACCACTCAAGGCTTTTCACAATCTAAATCCGGAATATAATCATTTAAAACCTTCAATGCAGAAGTAACAGTTCTGTGCTGCTTCCTTAAAGTGGATTGAAAATGTGATAAAATGCCATCAGCTTCTAAAAATACCTTTAATTGCTTTCAAACAATCTTACGTAGCAATGATGATAATGTTGAGATGATTTTATGATGATAGAGAAGAGCGTTGATAATGTGGAGATGGAGTAGTGACAGTGTAGACGTGTTGTTTGATGATTATGTGTAATGGCTGTACTATAGAGATGATGTAGAAGTACAAAGAAGTTACATAACATGTTGCATAATAAAATGAATTTGTAGTTCCCTCTTGATTGGTTTAATGATCGTAGAAAAAACAAGAACAAAACCACTGCACGTGAAAGAGTGCAGATAGTAGTGCTTTGTTCAAGACCACACTTTGCAAGACCAATACTTGCAAGAGACCAGAATGCACCAAGACCAAGACTTTTGGGAGTTGAGACCGAGTCGAGACCAAGACCATTAAAATTAATTTAAAAAACCATGACAAGGTTGAACAGTTAAGAGGGGTGTCCCTAAGTCACAACAACGGGAAGGTTGCAGTCATACCACATGAATTGAAGCTTTTTGTTGTTTTACCAAGTGTTCATCCTTATTCACATTAATGAAGTTGAAGAACAGCAGATCAGTGCTGCTTGTGTTGTTACCATACCATTTTTTCCCTCTCTGTACCATTACAGATTCTTGTGTTGTGATAATCGGACGATTTCGAGTACTGATCCAACACCAGTATGTTATAAAAAAAATATCATACTATGCCTGCATGACTGTGATATGATCATCATTGTGGTAAGGCCTGGCTCTGGTTAAACCCTTTGTGAAACATGAATAAACAAGGCGATGATGCAGCATGATCATGCTAGTTAGCTTAGCTCCAAGCCTTGCGTCAGCTCTGACACAGTGTCTGTGTCACATCAATTCCTCCAGGTCCCTGCAGGTTGCAGCACAGCGCTACTGTTTTAAGAGCAGTGAAGAAGAACTGTGCCAGAGTTTAATGGTGCTAAACAGAAAATAGATTACAAATTTAATAAATTAAGTGGTATCGGATTGTGCCTAGACAAGTACTCCACGATATCAATACCAGCATTTGTAGCAATATTGGAGCTATTTGTGATACCAAATTCCCGCTGAACTCATCCAACCTTTAACACAACCAAAGTAGCTGTGATTGTATATATTCCTAACTTGTCTCTACTTTCTACATGACCAAATTAGGTCTGATTGGATTAAGTCTCTGTCAAACATTTTAGTCTAGTTTTTATTTATTGACATAAATGTGAGCTAAGTTGGTTTTAGTTTTTGTCCATGTGCGCTTGCTTTTATTCGTTACTGTCTAGTTTTCGCCAGTCGACAATATGAACACTGGTTAAGTCACTGATCTTGAATCTGATTGGTCTCTCCCTCTCTTTGCAGACATCATGCTGCCAGAGACTCAAGACCATTTTCCCTCAAACAACAGCAGCAAGAACGTGTGTGTGCCGCCGTACGAAGATGGCCGCCTGCCTCTGGTGATTCTTTACAGCATTGTGATGGCAGTGGGACTTCCTGCCAATCTGCTGACGGTCTACCTCACCAGGCTGCAGGTGAAGAGGAAGAATGTTTTGGGAGTGTACCTGTTTAGCCTCTCTATCTGTGACCTCACCTATCTGGGCACTCTCCCGCTGTGGGCGACCTACATCAACGCGGGTCACGAGTGGACATTGAGCTCTGGGGCCTGCAAGCTAACGGGCTACATCTTCTTTAACAACATGTACATCAGCATCTTCCTGCTCTGCTGTGTCTCCTGCGACCGCTACGTTGCTGTTGTCTACAGCGCGGAGTCCCGGGGAATTCGTCGACTGCGCCGCTCCATCTTCATCACCCTTGCCATAGTACTAGTAGTCGCCATAGGCCACGTGCCTGTCTTCACCATGAGGGAGGGAGACGCCGGCGAACATGACCGCCGCTGCTTCGAGCCAAGTCAGAGCAACAGTACCGTGACTGGTTTTAACTACGCCCGCTTCTTAATTGGCTTCCTGATTCCACTGATAATCCTCGTGACAACCAACCGTGGCATCCTGGTTAACGTGCAGCGCAGCACAGGGCTGCGGCAGAAGCAGAAGAAGCGGGTTCGCTGGCTGGCGGTGGCAGTCGTGGTGCTCTTCCTGGTCTGCTTCGCCCCTTATCACCTGATCCTGCTGGTAAGGGCCATCATGTTCCACTTCAGCGACTGCCATTTCGAGAATACCATGTACACGCCGTACACCATCTCCCTGGGCCTGTCCACCGTCAACAGCGCCATCAACCCCATCCTCTACGTCCTGTCCAGCAATAACATCCGCAAAGAGCTGCGTAATGGCCTCGCCAGGATCTTTGACCGGGCACACCTGAGGACGCAGTCCGACAGCAGCCAGCACAAGATCCAACCCATGAGGAACTTGTCAGAGATGAGCCCAGGACACGACAAAAACGGAGTCCAGGAAGTAGCAGGAACTGTACTGACTCAGCTTGACTTGGAGACACCAGTTCTCACTGTCTGACCTGGAGAAGGTGGAGGAGCGACGTGGAGCTGCGTGCCAGCTGCTCTGACATAGTTTCAGAAAAAACAAAAAATTATGAACCACTTTTTCCATGAGTTCAATGTGAACAATTTTTTTTTACCTTTTTTCTAAAAGATCCCTGAGAACAGGGGAGTCAGGGTGACACATGCATGTGGACTTAGTCCTTTTTTTTCTGTCTCCAACAAAGTTTCTTAAACTGATAAATTATGACCTCTTTTCAATGAGTTAAATATGAACAATTTTTTGGTACATTTTTTTTAAAGATCCCAGAGAACAGGAGAGTCAAGGCGACACCTGCACATGGACTTGGACCTTTTTTCTGTCTCCAACAAAATTTCTACATAAACTAAAGTTAATTAAATCAATTTTTTCACAAGGTAAAATGTGAACAATTTTTTAAATACATTTTGTAATAATTTGAAACCAGAGAACAGGGAAATCAGGGGAACACATGCACATGGACCTTATTTCTGTCTCCAACAAGATTTCTAAATAAACTGAAATTAATGAACTCACTTTTTTTTCATGAGTTAAACGTGAACATTTTTTTTCCAGGAGAGTCAAGGGAACACTTGCACGTTGGCTTGGACCTTTTTTCTGTCTCCAACAAAGTATCAGAATTAATGTGAAAATAATGAACTCACTATTTTCACGAGTTAAATGTGAACGATTTTTATACATTTTTGATCATGAAATCCTGTTGTACAGGGCAGTCAGGGGGATGGTTGCACATGGACATGGACCTTTTTTCTGTCTTGTAAATAATCAAATATAGGCAAAGTTTGAAGAGACATCTGTAACTGTTGTATGAACCGCTAGACTTGGAGACACCAGTTCTCACAGTCTGAGCTTGAGAAGGTGGAGGAGCGGCGTGGAGCTCCGTGACAGACTGCTCCGACAAAGTTTCAGAAAATAACTGAAATTAATGAACCCACTTTTTCCATGAGTTTCAAAGTTTCTAAGTAAACTGAAATCAATGAATTCACTTTGTTCATGAGCTAAATAAGAACAATTTTTTACATACATTTTGTAATAGTAAGATCTGTAAGTGACATCTGTGACTGTTGTATAAACCATGTTCTCACTGTTTTGTATCATCGTTGCATTAAACCCTGATCATACTCAGAAGTGCTGTTCTTCTACTACTTTAGTCATCTTGATATTCAAAAAATAAATAAAAAATAGAAAGCACTCAACAGTGCAACCATAAACCAGGGTAACTCAAACATTGCTGTTAGATCTGTCAGTAATAGTTCCACAATAAAGTTAATATCAACCTATAACGTTAAGTATCTGTGTCAGCTGATATTGACATTTTTGCAGAAATTTACAGCCAATATATCAGTCAAACTTTCTGGCCATGTTTGGCAAATAACACACATGGGTCATTCCGCCAAAAGAGTGCAATGTGCTTGCTGTAACTTTTCAAAATTAAACTTAATTTTTCATTCCATTTCAATATAGAATTTAGTAATATACACATTTACTCATTCAAAATGACTACTGGTCAATCTCAGGCTACTTTATTTAATTTATTGCAACTTTCGACAGTTTATTATCATTGAAATTTTTTCTCTGCTGTTACCAAAACTCAAATTTTTAAAACCATGTTTAAAAGAATATCAACCACATACAATGTTTTCCCTTTAAAAAGGGAGTTAATTTAGAAGAAGTGGTTAGTAACTTCATGAAAATACTAATATTTATGACAAATAATGACTTTGCTGTTACTCTTTATTTGAGCAACAGCAAAGAGTTTTTAGCATAAAATTAGCAATTGTGTAAAATCTAGCCACTTAGCATCTATGCTACTAGCTTGAGCACATGGAGCTAATTCTTAAGATTTAACTGAATATTTTACTTTTGATATCAACAAATGTTGTCTTAGAGATAACTTAGGTAACAGGACTGAGTTTTTAGATTGACCATCTCTATAACAGCTAATATATCATTAAATTTAAGGAAAAATAAAAGAGATAACTTACTTTTGGTCTTCCCGTGACTTGCAGAAGACCTAAATGATGTCACTTCCTGCAGAACATGTCACTGTTGGAATGGGGGGAATGTGTTTGGGTAACAGCAATGAGTGAAAACCTGGGGACAGCACTATAATGTGAATTTTAACCAAAATATAATGACTTTTTTTGTACAACTTTTGTTTTAAAAGTGTAGATAGAATATGGAGTCACACTTAAATGCAAAAGAAAATTTGCTTTGGAAGGATTTTGTTCATGATGCATTGTAGTAAAGTGTAGCGTTTGGCTGTGGGGACAGGCAAGAAATGCTCTGTAAAAGTGTTTTGGATGCCATTTTAAAATATATATATCTGTAATTTCTACAAAGATTAATGTGTATGGTGTTTAGTATAATGATACAATATAATTTGCAATATATTACTACTTGTGTTTATACATTTAATATACAACAATATGCTGAGGACAGAAATTGCACTCTTATGGCAGAATTGCCCATATGTAAACACACGTGGCAAAAAATGATGGTACCCTTCCATTAAAGAAAACCCACATGGTCACTGAAATAACCTGAAACTGACAAAAGCTATAATAAATAGAAATTAACTGAAAATCAACTAATGAAAATCAGACATTGCTTTTTAATTGCGATTCAACAGAATTATTTTAAAAATAATTAGTGTGTATCGTGTAATATTGATGCACCTCCTCACCACTGCATTTAACCCTTTAAGGCCCAAGACCATAGATTATAGCCAGAAAATTCAAATGTTTTTGGAGCTGAAATGTTTGTTTCACTTTCTGCTAAAATCCATAAAAATCAAAATGTCCATGAAATTCATAGATTTTTTGTATCTCATTTGCTACATTAGTTGTTTTTGGCAACTGATAATCCATTTGAGGACATTTTTATCATTTATCTGATTGTATTCAGATGGGTTTTTTTGTAATTTGTTGATCATATTGAGTAGATAGAGGTATTATAAAAGTATGTGTCAAATATGATACAATTGGCTTTATAGGGTTAATATCAGGGTTTCATTTTTGAGTTAAATACATCTGTTCCTTGCCAAAATTTACGTAACACTGAACACAAAATTTTTTTTCATCAGTACAGAGCTTGTGCTCTTGACCAAAAATATTTGTATGTATGATAATTAATAAAAACAATTGTAAATATTCAAAATTGTACATCTCTTTTTATTTGTTAGACAGCTATTGAGCAGAAATGATCATTTGCTAATGGCGGTTATCTGGATCACCGCCAAAATTGAATCATTTTTAGCTGGGCCATTACCAACATCTCCTGAAAATTACAGCAAAATCCATCCTGCAGTTTTTGCGTAATCTTGCTAACAGGGAAAAAAAAAACATGACCTCTTTGTCAGAGATCAAAAGCATCATTTCAGAAACACTCTATGCAGGATTCTCGATAGACAGTTCTCACTTCCTGCCTTGCCTGAGCTGCTTCCTGTCCCTCATCCTGCCTGTCGCCCTTACAACAAAGCAGCAGGTGAGAAGGATGTGAAACCGATGTCAGGGTGAACGTGTTAAAAAAAAAGTGACACCTGCTGAGGTGACAGCAGATCATCCTGCCAATGTTCTCACAGGTAGAGGTGCTGCAAGTGAAAACCCCCGAGGACTTTATGTAAGTGTTAGTTTCTGTTATTTATCTACCTGACTGTGAGCACGGTGATCATAATACTACTCAACAGATTTGGATGACATCTGCAGGAAAAGAAGTGAGGATTTTAGAAATGCCTTGTTGGAGGTTTGTGCTGTCAGAGCACTCAAGTGGAGATTTGACCCATCATGCAGTGTTTACAAATCCTCTGAGAATATCCCGGGTCTGCATCAAAACCAGATCAAGAACTTTTTGAGTTATCTTGCACGTAGTTGGACAGACACATAAAAATCATCAGTACATCTGTCAAAAGTGTAATTCCATGCCTGTGTTGTCATCATAAACTCCATGTTGGAGGTAAGAAATCAGTAAGACAGATGGCCCTTTTCCATTAACCCTACTCTACTCTACCCGGCTCCAGCCCCAGTCAAGACAGTCTGGCTGCAGACCTGCAGACCTGCACTGAGAGGACCCGACATCACGTCACGTTTCCTGCACTGACAGGACCCTACGTTGCAGACCTCCGACGTCACGTTACGTTTTTTTTTCCAGATGCCCCAGTGTGTGGTTAACGCCCAAAGTGATCACCTTAAGCAGACTACTGAAGTATTACCATGGATGTATTATAAGAACTGGATAGCGTGGCTCCGCCTTCTACCATGTAACGGTTTTGAAGCCATAATATCCCTCGTCAGGGCGCCGCCATTGTGCAACCAGTAGAGAATTTGGGCCATAATCCGGACGCAGCTGTCGTAAACGGTCGCAACACAACTCAGCATACGCCGTACACAATCATTGTGAAGCTGCCGTAAACCGCGGTTATTTTTAAACTCTAATAACTGATGAAAAAGAAACTTTTCAGAAAAAAGAGGACTTGGAAAACACGCAGCCCAATAATACGTTAATGTCACCATGGCATACGGATGGGAGAAATATTTCTACGAAGTGTATTAATTTTTTGAAGTTTCACTTCGGCCCGTCCAGATGAATGGGGGAGACAGAGATTTGACCTATACTGCAGCCAGTCACCAGGGGGAGCAGTTTTCGTGGAGGCTTCAATTTGAGCCCAGTGTCATGGCGTCCATGTTTTTTACAGTCTATGGTCTATGGTCTACTCAGTGCAGGTCTGCAACGTAGGGTCCTGTCAGTGCAGGAAACGTAACGTGACGTCGGCGTAACGTGATGTCGGGTCCTCTCATTGCAGGTCTGCAACGTAGGGTCCTGTCAGTGCAGGTCTGCAGCCAGACCCCTCTCGCCCCAGTCGCCTGCCCAACGGGGTGCAGTGTTGCTGTAAACAGCTGAGCGGCACTGCGGTGATGTCATTTTGAGTGCGACACAACAATCTGTGGCTTTTTGTCACAAACCGAGTAAAAAAGGAAAGCAGAAGAAGGCTGCAGGTGGTAAGAAGAAATACCCTTTGAGAAACACAGGAGAGTTTTGGAAGCTATACAACAGAATGAAGCCGAGGACGAGAGCAATCGAGCTGCAAAGAAAATACGTATGAGGGTAAGCTAATGGTAGCTACCCTAGCATGTTAGGTTGTTACACCCATGACTCATCGATGACGACATTGTCTGACCAATCAGTAGCCGGCAGTCGGTGACGTCATCTTTTAGTATCGACTCAGCTCGCTTGGAACCAGAGCAGAGTAGGTACTAAAACTAGCTTGTTTTAGGAGGTACCAGGCTAGTGGAAACACGCTGCAAATCGAGTAGGGCCAAGGCGTGCTAGTGGAAAAGGGCCAATAGTGATTCAGATTCTGTTCCAACAAATAACTGAACTCTGAAATAAAGAGTTAAGGGCACTGTATCGCAACAGAGACATTTTCTACAATAAGAACCAGGGCTGGGCAATATATCAATTAGATAGATTAATTCCAATTACTTTCTGCAGAATTTTTTTAAATTAAATATATATTTTTTTCTTGGCTTACTTCAATTGTAATTTGTGGAGGTTAAAAATCTAAATACTGAAAATGTACAGCTTTTTGCTGGTAGGCTCTGTCAGGCTTTGCACAATCATATATAGGCTTGTTTTTTTTTTTTTTTTGAAATTGAGATTCAGTATTAATCAGAGAGTTTCATGTTAATATACCGTGGAAAAACTTCAGCCTTCAGTGTGTATGCAGATGAACCTGCCTACGCTTAAACTACATGATCAACATTTCATGACACACATTTCAACTTAAAAGGGAAATTCTTAGGGGTGCTGGTTTGGTGGAGTGGTTAGCAACTATGCACGTCCCTTATACACACTTCTGCCGGTCCGGGTATGAATCCAGCCAGTGGCCAGTTTGCAGAGTGTCTAGCTCTACTCTCTCACCACCTTTCACAGGCTTATCAACCGTCTCTCTCTCCTATCAATAAAGGTACAAAATGCCCAAAAAATACATTTAAAAAAGGGAGATTCTTTTTGGTTTATATATACAGTATATTTTTTGGCTACATAAAGGCAAAACTTAATTTATGTTATTTTTGTCTCATTGTTTTTTGTTGTTTTGTTTTTTTTGAGGGGGAAAATCTCTTAAAATTCTAAATCAATTGTTGTGGAAAAAACAAGGGTTTTAATTTTAGGCCATATCGTGCAGTCCTTATAAGAGCATCCCAACATATTGAACACATCAGAAGTATAAAAATATTTTAACATGAAAAGCACCTTTTCTCTAGAACACGTCACATCGAATTTAAACAATAATCTCCAAAATAAGACATCAAACCTAAAAAATACATCAAAATATTCAAAATACACAAAAAAAAATAGAAATGCATCTGAGCATGTTCTTAAGTTAACCCATAACGCCAATTGTATCATATTTGATACATACTTTTATAATATCTCTATCTACTCAATATGATCAACAAATTACAAAAAAAATCTGAATACAATCAGATAAATTATAAAAATGTCCTCAAATGGATTATCAGTTGCCAAAACACCTAATGTATCAAATGAGATATGAAAAATCTATATGTTGAATTTTATTGACATTTTGATTTTTGTAGGATTTTAGCAGAAAGAGAAATAAAAATTTAATCTACGGTCTTGAGCCTTAAAGGGTTGAGATGTTGTTCCATAAAATGCCCTAAAATAAAAACAGCCTGTCTCATGAAGATCAGACTTAAATGTGGGCACAAACACTTTTTTTTCTCCACAGGAAGAGCCCTGACTCTTCAAAATAAAAGTTGTTTTGATTTTGACCCACAATCACTGACCTGATTCATCCTGATTGGCTCAGAGCTGCTCTGTGATTGGCTGTGCTGTCTCTTTGCTCTCATTTACATCGTCTGATTGGTTGACTTTCATAGTAAACAGGCAGAGAGGCCACGCCCCCTCATTAATCATTCACCAACCCGCCAGACATAACTGAGGGAAAATCAAAGATTCATGAGAGCCTGGTGGCCGACCTGATCATATAAAATATACATGAGAAAAACATCTACTGAGCGTGCTCAGACCCCCCCCCCCCCACACACACACACCCTCATATCCAAAACAGTAAAGAGTTCAGTGTTTATACTCAGATATTCAATAAGCATGAAATCTGTTTCCTATAACAGACAAAAGATTGAAATGTTTAAATGGATATGGCAACATTTCCTTGTTTTCATGTCTTGCTTCACTCTGAAGTCCGTGACAAACAGACTCCATTCTTTAAACTGTGGTGTGCAGTAACAGGAAGATACATTAGCTCACTGCTAATTAGCTTAGCTCAAACACTGGGAGTCAGTGGAAAGTGTTGTTTGCCCACAATCATCAGATAAACTATTCAGCAACTAAACAGTCCTGCGCACTCGCTATGACTCATTTATTAAAACCTTTTATCTGATTTTAAGACGAAGATTAGCACTTTATATTCTTACCTCTGCCAAGGTGGTTATGTTATCGCCTTCGTCTGTTTGTATGTTTGTTTCTCTGTTAGCAACATAACTCAAAAAGTTAGGGACAGATTTTGATGAAATTTTCAGGAAATGTCAGGATTGGAACAAGGAATAAATGATTAGATTTTGGGAGTGATCTGGATCAGTGTAAAACCGCCATGCCGAAAAATGTGACTTTCATGAATACTGAACTAAAATAGATATTATAAATCCAGTTGCTAATGGTATGTTTTCATGGCCAAGGAATCTAAATATTTAGATGAAATAAAGGTAGGACAAATAATTATGCTGAAAACTGTTACGCTGGTGGAGGTCTGCGCTCTCTGAGTACTTTTCTACTTTTCTCAAGAAACACACCAAAACCATTTCACAACTGTAATCGGCCCTGTGTGCTTGTTGTGACTCGCCATTCTTAAATTTGCAGGCAATTTGTATTTAAGAAAAAAATGTGTGATTCATAACTGTGAAGTGGTTTTCATAGTTTGTTTAAAAAGAGCTGTTCAAAAGAACTGACTCATTTGCAATTGTCACGTCTCTACCATAAACCACTGTGGAAGTAGGTCAATGAAACAAAGTCTCTGTTTATGAGAAAAAAAGATGACAATGATAGTAGAAGATCACATAACGCAATAAGAAAACGAGTCACGGCAAGCACAAAGGACCAGGTAGTTGCTTAAGAGTTTATCTGATGACTGTAGGCAGAGGCAGGCTAGCTATATGCTACCCATAGCAGTCAGAAAATGTCATTTAGATAAACCTACAGCTGAAAGAAGAACAAGGAGTTCTTGGAGAGATGGGAAGGCCCCCCACAAAGCCCTGATTACATGACGAAGGATCTGATACATCCATGTATGATCTGTGGTTAGTCCTCAAAGATGTTTGGTACAACGGACCTGCAGAGATCCTTCAAAACCTGATAGCGAGCATACCCAGAAGAGCTCCTTTGGACAGTCCCAAGACTGCGAACAAGCAGGATGCTGCTGATTACCTGGAGCAGTCAAAGTGCATTAGCATTGAGGATCAGATGGATGTTGCTCCACAAAATTTCAGAAAGCTGCACACTACATCAACTACACCACCACTGACTTGCTCAGCATGGAAAGACAAAGATCTGTGGACTATTTGACCCTCCATTAAAACACCTACAGTCAAATCCTATGTTAGCAAACACAGCTATGCACAAGAGGCCAGCCAAGCCTTCAGCAGAAAACAATATGCTCCAGTGGTGTGCGTACAGGACTAATGGGTCGAATGGTTGATATTCCAGAAGTTTGTGGGGTGCTGTTTTTTTTTTAATTTGCCTTCCCCAATCCCAAGAAGCAAGAGCGTTAGCTAACAATAGTTTTGTGTGTAATGCTGCGTCCCATTTACATCAGAACTGGGAAGAGGGAAGTGGGAATGATGTAATATCCAAGTCATCAGCGTTCCAGTTACAAAATACTTCCCAATCTGCCAGGCTATTGTTAGCACACTCTGCGTTTTAGTTCTCACATACAACATGAAGAATGTAATAAACACGATAGCAGCATTTCTTTATATAAACATTGGACAATACGGTGTATTCGGCTGATTTAGAGTGACAAACACAAGTCAGAAGTGCTAATAAATGGAATATTACAGCAGCTTAATAACTGTTTACATTGGCAGCAGCAGTCTCCAGTTGTCAGCTCGGGGGTGGTGGATCCTAGGGATGGACATTCTATCAGTGCATTGATGCAAGGGTCTATGGTAAATTGCATCGGTTGGAGTGATGTGCATCGGATTAGAAACTGGGCTGAAACCACGATGCATCACCTTGTAAAAGCTTTGCATCAGTAAAATCCAATGTCATGTTATTGTATAAATATATGAGTGACCTATCTTCATTTGTTACATAAAGCTTCTTAATGATGATAATAAAGATGCTGATTTGCATCGTGATTGCATCTTGGTACGAAGATAAATCGTATTGTCCTGAATTGGTAGATGCTTCATGTGAATAGAGATGGATATCGTATCATCCTGGGTGTGGAGATTTCCATCCCGAGTGGATCCCTTGACTTCCCACCTCAAGGGCCGTAACAGACGACATTTCCCACTCAAAAAATCCCGACTTCCCAGTACAACTGGAACACAGTGTTCAAATAAAGTTAGCAAAGACATCGCAATTGTAGGTAACTTCTGTTAAACCTTACGCCACTGTGTCATTTATAAAGCAAAAGAAATACTAGTAACAGAGACAAGTTCTGACATACTGATACAGCATCTATTAGTATATTGTCATTGGACACCCCAGAAATGGGAAAACACGATAATCGAGGCTGACTCAACATTAATTTCAATTTCAACAATACTTTTCAGTAACCAGACAATTGGACTCGAGTCATGGAGACTCAGACATGAGTCGATTTGAGCCGCTAATGAGACGACTTGCAACTCGACTCGGACTCGGGAGGTAAAAACTTGAGACTAGACTTGGACTGGGGAGAAAATGTCTCCAGACTTGACCCGACTTGAGACGACATGATGCGGAAAGTTGCACGCACTAAGGCTTTATATAAAGAGCCAGACAGGAGATATACGCCGCTCTTTCCTTATAGGTTCACTTTATTAATGCTCCATTCACAGTACACTTGTCCGTCCTCACCTATTATTGTCCCGCACACAACACAGTGCCACACACATACGTTCCTACCACACACCCGCTTCTGCTACAGTGATGATCAGTGGGCAGGGTGCGCGGGACGCGGGTTTCAAATTGGCAACCGCTATGTCTTCTGTGCCCAAAGTCATTTTCTTTGCATATAAAGAATTTCAATCAGAACGAAAACGAAGACACGCCAACATTGAACTTTATCCGCCACCTGAGGACACAAGACCAAGAAAGTGAAACCTGCAAACATTAGCCAGGTAGCTAACATTCCTGCCATAGGTCAATATGGCAGGAATGTTAGCCTGACCTGTGGTCAATATGAAGCTAGCAAAGCTAACATTAGTAGAGGGTGTACATGTGTTGCATGTGTGGGAAGGTAAGGTTTCTCTCTTCAAGATTAAAATCTGAGTGCTTTTTGGGTGGACTGGAGAACAATGGTGAGGGACTCGACCCGTCATAACCTGTGACTCGACTCAACTTGACTTGCCCACAACAGAAAAAACTTGGGACTTGCTTGAGACTCAGATCAAATGACTCAAGACTTGCTTGGGACTCAGATCGGAGGGACTTGGGCAAGTGTGTGTCAGTAACTCTGCTGTACGAGCATATTGTTTTTGTTTTAAATGTGGCGTGTCAACACTTAAGGTGCTTGACGCTTACCCCTCTATTTCATTGTCCTCTTCATTCGAACTCTGACAATTGATTTGGTGGATGTGCTGTTTCTCTCAAAAGTGTACTGGAGATCTTTCTGTCTTCTTCTTCCTATCGTTGAAGAATTTGTCCAGGAATTTGCAGATACTTCCTTCCAAATATCACTCATCGATATTCAGTATTCATTCATATTCATTCAGTAATATATTTTCTATCGAGAATGTAAGTATTTACATCACGATTATGAGCCCAGTTGTTTGAAATGGCAACTGTTTTTATTTGTCTCGCCGTTTTCGGAGACCAAAGCGTCCCCTTGGTCGGTGTTTCCGTCCATGTACCGTAAACTGCCCCCCCCCCCTTCACGTTTCCAAGTTATTGCGAAGTGTTTTCATTATCAACAGCTGCATGACACTAACCGAGCGGCAGTGGATGAATAGAATTAACACAAACACCTGTGTATCCATGGTGATCTGTTTCCATTTTGTATTTCGTCTTCTGACGTCAGAAGTGTGCAATGCATTGTGGGGCAGAAGCAGTACGTGAAGCAAGCTCCGCTCCATACTCAGAAATCGAAGCCGATTGAGTATACATCCGGGCATTTCTCACATACACAAAATTCGCATACTGTACAGTGTGAACCCACTGTATACTCAATATGGGGGCGGGGTTAGCATGAGTAGTACGAGTAGTACGCCATTTCGAACACACCCTTAGTGAAGACAGTGACTACAAAATGGCCACCGCAGACACACACACACACACACACACACACACACTCCGTGTTCTCTCCAGAGTCTTTTATTGGTTTCTGTTGCTAACATATTTTTCATAATTACAAAGATTCTTTACTTGGTGATTTTGGAAGAAACAAAGCAGTAGTGTTCAGGTGCCCCCCCCAATCCCCCCACCCTCCCCCTCACCCAGGCGGGGTCATAGGTCAACAGGAAATATCATCACTGACACATATCAAAGACTTTTTTTTCTTACAACAAGAACGATGATGATGATGATGATGATGTGCAACTTGAAGAAAAACTTTAAAATAATATTTCATACAGTGTTTTCACGTCAGAGTGAGACCTCCCGTCCGACAGGAAGTTAGCCACGGCAAGCTCAGCGGCTAACGGCCTGCTAAAGCTTTACAGGAAGTCATTTTAAAAAACAAGGAGGCGATTGGTCCCTCTGAGCCAATCAGACTTAAGTCTAACACACAGCAGCCATCAGCAGGGGGCGGGGTTTCAACCAAGGGGAGGCGTGGCTTCCCAGCAGGTAAAATCCAACAAAAGGTAAAAGCAGCAGGAAGCACCCGCAACAATAAAATTATCAAGTAAAATCTAAAATCTCAGTCTGAAGCCTCATTGGTTATTCAAGCCCCTCCTTTGTCTCGCTCAGAGGGGGCGGGGCTTCAGGGGTCCATCTCCAGACCATCAAGGGTGAGCTGACTGCGGTGCGGCGAGTTGGGACTGGGTGGGCTGCTCGGGTTGGAGCTGTTGGAGGGGGTCGAGTGTTTGGTCGAGTCCGAGTCCGGCTGGGCGAGCGACATAGACAATGACACAGAGAGAGAGAGCGAGAGAGAGAGAGAGAGAGAGAGGGTCAATGGTTAAATTAGTCATCAGATGATGTTAAATAGAGACGATCAACCTACACAGAGCTGCACACATTCTTAGGATTATTGACTCTAGATCTTTGTTTTCTAATAATCATTTCAAAGACCATTTCTCACCTTAACTGTTTAAGTAGCTCAATTTTTATTTCTAGTTTTTTAAGTTCTATTTTGTCTTTTTTTGTCAACATTGTTTGATTTTTATATCTTACTCCCTCACTTGCATTATTTTATCATCTTTTATTTTATGGCTAAGCATGCATTACTTACCAAGTACATTTTTACTTCATTTCCTATGTTTGATTTTTGTTCACTAACAGGGTAGAGGGAAAATAAATAACTTTCCAGGATAATTTTTTCCTCATTTTTCATATAATTTCCATAACTGGAAATTGGTCAATCGTTTTTTAGGTTTTCCAGGAACCCTGACCCAACTATAATGGTTATTTAAACTGATGAGAAAAGTCGCTTTAACAACATAAAAAGTAAAAAAAATCCTGAAAAGTAAACTAAATCAGGCAGATGTTATCATGTAAGCAGACATCAGAGCCACAAAAACAATCAAAGACTTAGACATTTAGAGATTTGCATGACTTCAGACTTTTAGGAGGTGCATGTCAAATCAAATCTTTGAGGGTCTGAGTTTTACCTCTCGGTCCAGATCCTGGTCTACATCAGAGATGCTGCGAGTTGAAGCTCCGCCCCCAAAATCTTAACCAATAAGAAACAGAAGATAGTCACGACACGATATCAGACACACAGACTTTTACAGAAAACACAAACACGGGACAGTGAATTTGTTTGGTTGACGGGGAGGGGGCCTTCTCCCAGCCAGGGAGGTTAAAGGAGACATATCATGCTTGTTTCTCCTTTTCACTATGCCAGACTAGGATGCCTGTAAAGCATTTCTGCCCTCAGTACAAGTCATTTAGTTCCTTCATTGCCCCACAATAGCGTTCTCAAGCAACATCACAGCCCTTTGTGCTCTCATTGGTCAGTTCTATCAGGGGTAGAGCCAGCCTGTCCTTCTTCTTCTACTGTATTTTCCGGCAGGCTCAAAGCAGCGAGCGCGTATTGAGTCCCCCTACAGGCCAGAGCTGGTAATGAGTGAGTGTGAGCTAGGGATCTATATACTGCTGGTTGCTGGATGTGTTCCTCGGTGACAGTTTTGTGGCTAACAGACATCACAGAGGAGGAAGTGTTTTATGAGATTACTCCAATAAAAAGAAAGGTACCTTGTGTCGTCACGACGATTTAAATCTCGCGGACATCTCGCAATGACCTATTTTCAGAGGCATCAAATCTCGTTCTAGGATATCAGAAAAAATACAATATTTCATTTTTTGAAAATTAAGGGGGGTGTAAGGTCTTGTTTTCAAATTTATTATATGTAAGTATTAAATCATGCATCAGCATGATATGTCTCCTTTAAATAATATCAATGAGTACAGAAAGTTACTTTTTCTAGCACTGTTCTTAAAAGCGCCTTTAATTATTGAATCAAATAAACTGGCTGTACAGATTAATGTCATCCAGACACTGATCATGTCACACTGTAAGAGCAGCAGGTGGTCTGTCACACAGTGTTAATTTTGTAGATTAATTATTTTTGACATAAAACTAGGCAGTGACTAAAAAACAAGTGCACATGAACAAAAACTAAAACTAAAATAACTTAAAACTAGACTAAAATGTCTGACAGAGACTTAATCCAATCAGACCTAATTTGGTCGTGAAGAAAGTAGAGACAAGTTAGGAATATATCCAATCACAGCTACTTTGGTTGTGTTAAAGGTTGGATGAGTTCAGAGGGACATCCAATCACAGCTGCCTTAGCTTGGTGGTGGTGGGATAAGTTGTGTAGCGATCCAATCAGAGCTGCTCTCTTTATGAATCGATATATTCATGTAGAGCAGGTTCACTGTTCGTTGTCTTACCAGCATTCAGTAAAGAATTATTAGATGTTTCATTTTATCCAAGTGTATAACATGAATCAGAAAGTCAAGGACACATAAAAAAAAGCCTTACCCTTTACACTTCATATTTTAGTCGACTAAAATTTACAGTAGATTTCATCAACTAAAACCAGACTAATTTTAAAACAATTTAGATGACTAAATTCTGACTAAAACACAAAAATATTTTCGGCAAAAGAATATAGCTAAAACTAAAAAAAGTACTGTCAGTTTAAGTGTGAAAAATAAATATTTAATTGGAATACTAAGTCTAGCTGCTAGAAAGGCAATTACAAGAAAATGTCTTAAGCCGGACGTCCCATCTGTAGATGAATGGTAAGATATAATTTATGATGTTTTCGTTATGGAAAGAATCACTGACTCAGTGAGGCTTCAGCAGCCTAAATTTGACAACATCTGGAAGCCATGGAAGATGTAAATTTCCATGAAATGCCCCTCTTTTGTCTAAGGCTCCTCTTTTTATTTATGCATTCTTTTTTCTTTTGCTTTTGTTAATGGTCTGGATATAAAGACGCACTGGATATTTATATTTTTTAACAGTAATATTTAAACAGAAAGCACCCCATGTTCTTGTTTGTGTTATTGTATGTTGTTTTACGTAAAAACAAAACGTTTTTTGACACCCGGGACAGGCAGTAAGTATGTGATACATGCTCAAAGGATATACTAGATGTCTAATATTGAATGTCTGAACTCGACTGTACATAAAAATGTCAACCTTAAAGGTACTATGAGGAGAATCTATTACGGGCGACATTAAGACTCTGCCACCCATGAGCACGTGCGCCGACTGTCGTAATGCTGCGTTCCAGTAACCTCGGAACTGGGAGTGACATCATCTCCGACTTATCGGCGTTCCAGTTGAAGTCAGAAAAAAAAACATGCTGATCTACCAGGCTATTGTTAGCTGTTGTTAGCACGCCCTGCGTTGTTGTTCACAAATATCACATGAAGAGTGTGATTATCACTATAGCAGCATTTTTGTAAATATAAGTCTAACAATACTATGTATACAGCTGATCTAGAGCGACACACCCCAGTCAGAAGTGCAAATAAATTGATTATTACAGGAGCTAAATAACTGTTCACACTGGGGGCATCCATCTTTGATTGTCAACTCGGGGGTGGCGAGGTTTCACTGAGTTCCCAGTAGGAAATTCAGACTTCGGGGGACGTTCCAGTTGCAGTTTCCTACTCTGAATTTGGAAATTCCTACTTCTGACTACAACTGGAACGCACCAAAAGACCCAAGCCAAAGCGTGCGTTTGTTGTTTTGTTGCTAATGAATGCAGCTCGGACCTTCCTCATAACTCTGCATTGCTTTACAACTTCTTTTTTCAACAACTTACAGGATGCAAAGGGACGAGGTAATGTATCTCTTTCTAGTTACGTAGCGGTAGTTTTTGATGTGTGACAACAAGCAATTTTGGAAAACTTAGTATCGTAGTTTTGTAGCCGGCTATATATCTCTACTTACAGCCCGGTGCTCTAAGACGTGTCTGAATAATATAAATTTGCTCTAGTTTTAATTGTCTTGTTCCTGAAGTTGAGTATTCAGGCCAGTCCAGCCCTGTCAGACCCCACCACGAAGCTAAGGAATAGCATTTATAGATAACCTATTTTGATGCTATAAAACTCATCTTAAAGTGTGTATTTCCATCAGACATATATCTAAAAGTGAGACTTTGTGTAACTACTTAGAAACTCCTCACAGTCCCTTAAAGGAATCATAAGATTGAAATGAAAAAAATAAATACATAAAAAAATAAATAAATTAAATTAAATTAAAAAGTGCTGTCAAAATTAACACTGCTCTCACGTCTGTAATGATATTCACGTTAATCCTCTTGTGGTGTTAAGCTTTAGAAATGGGTTCATTCTGACATTTCACGGCAAAGAAAAAAAACAAAACAAACCACCATAAAACCAAACTAATAAAAACTTAGTGACTCCTGTTTAACTTTTTGTTGTAGCAAATATTAAGAAATTGTAAAGACGTTGTTTTGTGCTGTGAGAGACTGAAAAACCATCAGCACACACATTAAAATCTTTTATGAAAGATTATACAGAAACAGTGTTCCAGTGAACTGCTGCTGCGGTGTAATCTTCAAAAAAAAGGTCAGAGACTTTATCAGTGCTGATGGTTTTCTCATTTTTTGGAGCAGTTTCTCTGCATTGACACCACAAGTGGGGTTTTTTGTAGTTGATGCAACTTTTTTCCAAAGATACTGAAAAACCAACATGATTTCTGTCTCTGTTTTTCTCTTAGCTGCTTAGATTTTTGGACGTGGGTGTAGGTTTGCATAAAATTATGACTGATATTGAACGTTAATAAGGTTGCTTTTGTCAGAGCTCAAATCCTGTTTGGGTTCATACATTTATTTTTGATGTCCGTGGACATAATCACTAATGCTCAATAAACTTTCTATCCGTCACAAACTGAGTCCATCTGATCCAGCTGTAATCTCTCTCTTTCCTTTATTTCCTCCTTGGTGAATGTTAGAGTTTGTTTACTTGTGAACAGGATAAATGAAGAAGCTATAAAAACAAAAACAATATCCACCAGGGTTCCCACTCTCTTTGGGACATTATTTTCCAGGACTTTTAAATAATTGGTGACTGATGATTAGTGTGGACAATTCTAGCCTCCTAAAAAAACAAGATTAGAGGTTGATGACTAAAATTTCCAAGTGGCTCCAGTGTATAATGTCAAACTTACAATTTATTTCTAACTCTCTGGCATGAACATGGTCTGCTATCTTTTTAGTCTGGCTTTTAAGTAGTGTCTCAGTCTGATAAATTCATGGTTTATTCTTTCCTAAATTCTTTATTTACTGCTTTTAAATAAATATATTTTCTTGATTTACTGTTGGCCATTTTTTATTTTGCCATTTTCTTATCATTTCTTTTTGCCACTATTCTTTAAGTTTTCATATTTCAATCTAGAGCTGGGCAAAAAATTGATTAAATCGATTAATTCAAATTATTTTGTGCAGAAGATTTAAAAAATTTAAAATCGAGATTTCTTTTTCTTGCCTTAGTCCAATTATAAGAAGTTGCAATTTTTGAAGAAAATTCAATTTTCATGATAGTCAGCCTTGTAGGGTTTGCACAAGCACTTTTATAGGCTTGTATTTGTTATTTAAGTAGATTAAATATTGATCAAAAAGAGTTTCATGCTAATACTGTAAAAATACCTCAGCCTTTTAGTGTTTATGTAGACAAACCTGCCTACGTTTATACTACATAATCAACCTTTTATGACCCAGACTTTGACTTTAAGAGGGAAACATTTAGACAACATAAAGGCAAAACTTGATTTGTTTCATTTTTATGTCACTGGAAGTTTTGTTTCTTCTAGGGAGGGAAAAATTGATTAAAATCGTAAATCGAGTGTTGTGGAAAAAAATCAGGGATTTTATTTCTAGACCAGCCCTATTTTAATCCTTAACTTGCATTATTTCATCTACTCATATTTCATGGTTAAGTGTGCATTAGTTACCAAGAACATATTAACTTGATGTCCTATGTTTGATTTTTGTTCACTAACAAAGTAGAAGGAAGATAAATTATATTCAAGGATAATTTAAGCTTTCCAGGATTTTTCACAATATCTGGCTTGACAATTACCAAGGTTACATGATGTTTTTTTTAAATCTCAATTAATTATTCAGAATCAAATAATTCAGAATTTAAGTTTTCCCCCTCATGTTTACATGGGAATAATAATGTCAAATAGAGGTTGACATGGAAAACACCTTTATTTGCCTTTATTCAAGGCGGTTGGGAATGGCTCTGATTGGTTGACGAAATATGTAATGAAAACGAAAGAAAAACTCCAGTTCAGCGTCTCTGTCAGGGAAACCTCGTCCAACTTGGATGCTACAGCTTTATAAAAGTCCGTATGTTAATGCTTACGTCCATCCACACTTCATGGCTTCAAAATCTTCCAAACTGTCTCGGCTCGAGTCCAACTTCTACCTCGAGCGGCTTTCCTATGTCATCCCAAAAGGACAGGGGTAACGAGCATGCGCAGAACGACTGGAATTAATTTCAAGTGGAATGAACGTCTACATAATAGATTCATTATTTAATTCTGATTTAAAATCAAAGTAAATCAGCCACTAGCCAGGTTTACATGCAGACTTTTTCTCATTCTGATTAAAGATCTCAGGTGAACTGTTTACATGTGACGTGATCTATTCCGATCTGGTGTTTACATGTGCTACAACATTAATCAGAGCAGCTGTTTTACAGACACGTGATGCCCGCAGATCTATTTAATCATCACATGATTTATCAAAGATGGCAGTAAGTAGGTGTTTTAATGAGTTATTTGAGGGCTGTGCTGTTTAACCTTATAGTAACCAGCCTTCAGAGTTTTCCAGCGGTTCCTTATTTGTTCGACGTTTTGGTCTATCCCTGCCTCGCTGAGTTTTTCATGGACTTTTTAAAATAGTTCAGTATTTCTTGTTTTCCCACCGCCTAAACGTGCAATAATGTTTAGTTCTTTGAGAGTTTGTATTAAAACCAAACTCTACGAAGCAGACCAGCGCTGTGTGCTCTTATTGGAAGCCGCCACGTTTCCAAGTGAGTAAACATCACTGCTCGTTTACGTCAAGACTGAGCATGTGCAGACAGAACCCAACCTCACAACTTTCTGATTCACCGTTTACATGACAGTTTGTGAAAAGGAATATACGACCCCTGTGCAACCGAATGAAATCCCATTCAGATTTGACCTCTTTATTCCAATTGAGGTGTTTATATGGAGCATTTTTATTCGGTTTGGGCTTCGAACCCAATTCTAATCGGAATATTAGGCTCCATGTAAACCTGGCTACTTACTTTGAAATTAACCCTATAAAGCCAATTGTATCATATTTGATACATACTTTTATAATACCTCTATCGACTCAATATGATCAAAAAATGACAAAAACCATTTGAATACAATCAGATAAATGATAAAAATGTCCTCAAATGGATTATCAGTTGCCAGAAACGCCTACTTTATCAAAAGAGATACGAAAAATCGATATGTTGAATTTTAGGGACATTTTGATTTTTATGGGTTTTAGCAGAAAGTGAAACAAACAATTCAGCTCCAAAAAAGAGCTAGAATTTTCTGGCTATAATCTGTGGTCTTGGGCCTTAAAGGGTTAAGAATTGTTATTTTCATTCAGAATTAGGTGTTTACGTGGTCATTTTTAATCTTTCTAAAGAGGATTTAAGTCTGTTCGGAATTAAAGGGAAATTAAAGTTCTCATGTAAACATGATAAATGTCAGAAATGTCGTTGATGAGGTTTTTACTCTAAGTTAGCATTGAAAACAAAAGATACAAAGTCTAAGATTGTTTTTTGAGCTCATAAAAACCTCATTCTGATTTTAGTTTCGGTCCACCAAAGTGTTATTTTCCTTTTTGCTTTTGTTGGTTTTTGTCGATGAGTTGGACAAACTTGCTCTCAGCACTAACCATGGCAGAAAAGATGCTCATGTTTGTTCAGTAAAAGAAGTAAATAATACAATTTATAAGCTGGATAAAGTCTGTGGGGTCTTTCTTTTACAATGGTAGAAGGCTTCTATGGAGAAGATGGGGAATCACTGCAGTGTGAATAGAATTAAAAAATTAAAAACCCTTGTAACTCCTACAAATAAAAATTAATGAAACAATATTTACAGCATTTACAGCATTTAAGGAAAAGACCAAACAGCCTGTTAACTGTCACACAAATGTCTGAATTATGGGCTGCAGAGAGACTTCGTACCTGAGGATGTCCGGGTGATGTGCGACTTGCTCCTATGTTGCCGGGAGATACTGGACAGTGGGCGGGGCTTGTCTTTAATGGACTCCTCCTGGGACGAAGGCATCACGCTCTGCACAGACACACACAGATAATCAGCGTGGTGTTTGGCGCCCCCCTGTGGTGCAGTTACCCCCTGCTCTGTGTGATATGACTGTGTTTAAAGAACGTTACAGGACTTTAATCATCAGTGAAGAAAAGACTTCTACAGCTGCTCTATGCCATCACTTCAATGTGGATGAATGAATCTCGGCCATAAAGAATTAAAGCAGCTCTGAAGGCAAAGGGAGTCCAGCCTAGTGGTGGTAAGGTGTACCTAATAAAATGGCCAGCAAGTGATTGGTAGTGGACAAGTAAGTCGTCGTTAACCCTTTAGCTATGGGCTCAACTGTTCGGCAGAGGTCATCAATTAATTCAGTGATATTTAATGTTTTAAAAACAGAAGAATTCAAATCGTTGTTTAACATTTTAAGCATTAAGGGAACAGAGAAAACTACAAACAAACAATCAAAAACAAACAAAAAGATATTTTTCTTGGTGTGCGATTTAAAGGTTTTAATAGCTAACAGCTGATTACGTGATGACATAAAATTTGCACAAATATTTAGAATTACAAAAGACAGAAATGTTTGTAAATAAAATAGCAAAAAAATTTTAAAAATTAATTATTTTGAATTTCACACGTACAAAAAAATGTTTTTGATGAATAAGAGACTAAATATATATAAATGGTTAACTACCAGCTCAGCTGTTTGCCAATAAATTCAGAGATATTCAATGTTTTAAAAAACTGAACAAATCAAACAGTTGATATGATAATGTCAACATTTCAGGGAACAGAGAAAACTACAAACAAGCCAAACACCAGATGTTTTCTTGGTGTGTGATTTTAAGATTTAAACAGCTAATATTTGATAATGTGATGACACCATGACTGACTTTGGTCTTTTCAAATCTAAACGAAAAAATCACTTTTTTAAAATGGCTTTTAACCCTGACTAACGCTTCGAAGTCGTATGCTCATGTTAGTTTTATTTTGTTTTATCTTTACCGAATGGCTTTTATGCACCTCGGTGCTGTCACACCTCCCGTTGCATTTTTATGTATCTTTTTCTTTTATGTATTGTTCTTACGGTATTGTTTTATGTTATTTTTATCCACAGTGTTCTTATTTATTTTCTGACACTACTGTAAAGCACTTTGGGGGCCTTTTGGGTTACTGTGAAGGGCAATGTTTGGAAATAAAGTAGCAATAAAAAAAACTTAAAATAGATGACACTGAGGTAGACACACAGATTTTATATAAATAAATCATATCAGTAAGTGGTTCAGTATTTTAAATAATAATTATGGTAATTATAATAAAAACTTTTAGATTTTAGAACCTTTAAATTTCAGGAAAAGAGAATATTGGTAATTCTGGTTGGCTTGCAGTTATTTCTGTATCCTAAAAAAACAATGACTTCCTTTTTTTTTTTTTCTTTTTTTTTTACATATTAGATATTCTTGAATTTATTGGCCTCTGCCAAACAGTTGAGCTGTACGTATGGATGGGTACCGAATTTGGTACTTTAAAGGAAAAGTTCGGTTCCTGCAGCTTTTACATTGTTTATAGAATGAAGTAGAACAATATACTCACCCTGAAGGCTTTCCTGATCCAAACAGCGCTTCGGGAGATATTTAGATCCAAAATCGAGCAGCGGACATCCGTACAAACGTAGCACAATAGGGCATGCATAGCGCCGCTCCTAAAACTGCATTAATCGTCCAAAAACTCATTATTTCACCAATATTCCATCATGGTCCAGTCCCGCTACTCCTCCAAGACAGTCTGTGTCGCTCCAGACATATCTTTGAGCCTCTGCTGACCTCTGAGCTGACGAAGAAGACCGGGTGCCTCTGCGCATGCGCAGTACTCTCTGGAGCGCTGCCTCCGCTATTTCCTTTCTACAAGTTCCTTATCTGTAAACTGTGGCTCGAAACTGTAAGGACACCCATCATATTCAAAGTTCTCCTCCACAACATCTTCATCCGATAGATATTCATCCATTTTGCACAAAACTGGAGGAAGAAAGTCGTTGTGTAGCCGGCGGTCGCCCCTGGAACAATAAGCCGTACTGCGCATGTGCGGAGGCACCCGGTCTTCTTCGTCAGCTCAGAGGTCAGCAGAGGCTCAAAGATATGTCTGGAGCGACACAGACTGTCTTGGAGGAGTAGCGCGACTGGACCATGATGGAATATTGGTGAAATAATGAGTTTTTGGACGATTAATGCAGTTTTAGGAGCGGCGCTATGCATGCCCTATTGTGCTACGTTTGTACGGATGTCCGCTGCTCGATTTTGGATCTAAATATCTCCCGAAGCACTGTTTGGATCAGGAAAGCCTTCAGGGTGAGTATATTGTTCTACTTCATTCTATAAACAATGTAAAAGCTGCAGGAACCGAACTTTTCCTTTAAGAGGTATCGACCAAATTCTGTAGGTACTACCGAGTACCGATTCATGTAAAATCAAACGGTGCCATGTTTAGGTACCTAAACGCATCCTTGTGACTGTGAGGGAGTGGAAGAAGCAGGCATACTATTGGGTAGAGTAGGTGAATTTCCATACCGGACTTGAACGCAGCACAGCAATAGCGTAATGACGTCAGCAGCCACGGGCTCAGTCAACAAAGCAAACATGGCTGAGAGAAAGTGCTCTTAAGTACTGCTCTACTTTATCAAATGTGATGCAGACTACGCTCGCTGCAATATTTGTGACGCCAAGTGTAAGGCCAGCGGCGAAATACTTATATCTGAGGAAGCACCTGTGACGCACAAAATTTTCCTTAACCCTTTAATTTCAGACTGAAACTGTTCTTTATTCATTCTGATTGTTTTTAATAGACTGACGTGTAAATCTTAAGGTGAAAGAAGCATATTCAAAACAGATTTAATACAAATTAAATCAAATCAAATCAAAAAGGAGGGGAGGAGTGCGAGGTAGGGGAGGTCAGTGTGGGAGAAGGTGGGGGAGACAGAGAGAAGCTGGCCTACCCTTCCCAGAGAGGAGGTGGAGGGAGAGGAGGAGGAGGAGGAAGGCTGCAGGAGGCTCTGATTGGAGGAGGAAGAGGAGGAGGCGTCTTTCTGCAAGAAGGCGCCGGCCGACGCCGAGGTCATGTGATAGACGTGCTCAAAGTTGGAAGGAGGGGAGATGAGGGTGTGACGGGAGGAAGAGGAGGAGGGGGAGGGAGACGGGGAGGGGATGAAGGAGGTGACGTCTCCGACCTGAACACCAGGAGGGGGCGAGGGAGGTGAAACAAGGAGGGAAAGGAGAGGAGAGAAGAGAGGAGGAGTCAGTGTGATGAACCGAGCTGTGGGAGGAGGGGGAGTCATGCTCAAAGGAGGATGGGGGAGGAGGAGGGGAGCACATGCTGAGAGGAGGAGGGCGGAGGAGGAGAAGAGGGAGGTGTTACCAGAGGGAGGTCCATGAGGACCTGCATGCCGTCTCCTGGTCCCATGTGGGCCACGTGGTTGAAGTTGGTCGGTCCGGAGATCATCTTAGACCGGAGCTCGGGGTCCCTCAGCATCTCCCTGATCAGCACGGACGTCACATGTGCAAAACGACACGGGACAAACATGTCAGACTTACATACAGGGAGGGAGGCGCTAAATACTGAACCTGTGTTCATGGACCAAACCAACACGACAAAGCTTCTTTTTATTATTACTGCCCCTGCCTGTGAGCACCACCTACTGTTCAAACTTTAAAAGGCAAAATCAGGACATACCTTTTTTTGGCGTTAAGCTGAATAGATCTATTAATATTACCTTTCAGATATATATTTAGCAGATTATATTTCATATTATTAACCTGTTTAGTTGTTAAAATGGATAATTATTTCATGTTATCATCAATTTAGCTGATTATATTTATTTCATATTATCTATCTTTATAGATAATTATAATTCATATTATTTATCTATCTAGCTGATTATATTTATTTACTATTATTTATCTTTATAGATGATTATAATTCATATTTTTTATCTATTTAGCTGATTATATTTATTTCATGTTACTTATCTAATTAGCTGATTTTTATTTCATATGATTACATATTATTTATCAATTTTAGCTGATTATATTTCATATTATTTATATTTAGCTGATTATATTTATTTCATGTTACTTATCCATTTAGCTGATCATATTTGTTATTAAATATTATTTATCCTTTTTAGCTGGTTATTTTTCATATAATTTATTTATTTAGCTGATTATACTTACTTTTCCATATTATTTATCTTTTTAGCTGTATATATTAAATATTATTTATCAGTTTGGCTCATTATATTTATTTCACCTGATTTATCTATTAAGCTGATTATATTACATGTTATTTATCTATTTATCTGATTATATTAATTTCATGTTATTTATTTATTTATCTGATTATATTTCATATTATTTATCTGAATAGATTTATTATTTCATATTATTTTTATACTTTAGCTGATTATATTTCATATTTTTTATATTATTATTTTTTTATTTTAATCCACTTAATCTGTTCTATTTCTCCATTTCAGTTCAGTTTAGATGTATGGTTCTTAACATGCATTTCAAGAATTTGTGCTTTGAATTTGAAAAGTGAGTGTTTTATTTTGAAGGGTCACCTCCTCTGCTGAAGTCGCTCCTCCTCAGGAACCTTGAAGAGGAACTTCCTCTTACTGCGAGTTCGAACCATCAACTTCCTGCTGTGGTCTGACGTGTCGGGGATGGTGAGGTCTCCCTCTGAGGACAGACAGAGGGACAGGTTAGCAGTAAATAAAAAAAAAATACAAACAACATAAGAAATTAAATGGAGTTCAGGAATTATTGTTTGTGACGTGCGTTCTAACAGGCAATTCATACTGTCTCCAGCCTCGAACAGTTTTTGTTCCCAGCTGGAGAAACTGGACAGAATGGTTGTGTTTAAGATGAGCATGCAAAAGTTTGTCGTATTTCCCCTTCTTCTTCGTCAATACTTTTGTCGGCTCACCGATGTTCATGAGCTCACACCTTGTTCATTCTGTTTAAAACAATCAATATTCCCGTACTGGGGCTGTGGCATTGCGCTCAGGACCAGCGCTTTTGTGCCTTCCTTCAAAACTTGCGTTTGTTTTCTTGTTTATTCTCATGATGCTCACTTGCAGCACTCAAAAATTGACTGACTGACAGATGGCTCACTCTGTTCATTCTACTATAGAGCCAAAGCACCCAGGTGTTTAGACAGAAGCACAGAGTGAGCCATCTTGTCATCCAGTCTGTTTGGAAGAGAAAGAGGAGGAAAACAAACATGTTCATTTTCATTTTTCGTTTAATTGATTTTTTTGAGGCCTAGTGTGGATGTGTTTGTTGTTACCTGATGAGCTGTTGCTGAAGTAAATCAGTCGAGGAAGTTCTGAGCTCAGCAGGTTCAGCGTTCCCTCCATGTTCAGAGGTCTGATCTGAGGACAAACACACAGAGCATTAAACAATCAGACTGGCTGTTTGCTAAACTGTGATTGGCTGTTTGCGGAGCTCTTATTAGCCACTTATTGGGCTGTAGTTGAAGTAATAGACAGAGCTCATGTATCACTTGCATGTATTTTAAGCAGACATCGTTTTTATGAGTATTCTCGTTCGTGGTTCATCAAAAAACACACTGCAAACTTCACTTAGAGGAATATATTGGAATATTTAATGTGTTAAAAAAATTGTTTAAGACACAGAAAAACTGCAAACAAATCAAAATAACTGATATTTTCTTTGTGTAGGATTTAAAATCTTAAGTTAGTATAAATAAATAATCAACATTTATTTTAAATACTTAACCATTTTTAAATATTCAATCTCTTATTCATCGAAATCATTTTTTGTAAATGTCAAATTGAATATCGTCTATTTTAAATTATTTTTTTGCTATTTTTATTTACAAACATTTCTGCTTTTGTGAATGATTTTGTCCCAAATATTTGTGCATTTTATCTCATCACGTAACCAACTGTTAGCTATTAAAACCTATAAATTGCACACCAAGAACATATCTTTTATTTCTGTTTGTTTGTAGTGTTCTATGTTTCATTAATGCTTAAAGTGTCAAACAATGATTTGATTTTTTCTGTTTTTAAAACATTAAATATTACTGAATTTATTGATTACCTCTGCCAAACAGTTGATCTGGTAGTTAAAGGGTTAAAGACGGTGTGTGTTTTCTAGGTTTACTTTTTATTTGTGAGCCCAAAACCTGGCTGTTTCATGAGCTGTGATTGGCTGTTTCATGAGATGTGATTGGCTGTTTCATGAGCTGTGATTGGCTGTTTCATGAGCTGTGATTGGCTGTTTCATGAGCTGTGATTTGTTGTTTCATGAGCTGTGATTGGCTGTTTCATGAGCTGTGACTTGCTGTTTCATGAGCTGTGATTTGTTGTTTCATGAGCTGTGATTGGCTGTTTCATGAGCTGTGATTGGCTGTTTCATGAGCTGTGATTGGCTGTTTCATGAGCTGTGATTGGCTGTTTCATGAGCTGTGATTGGCTGTTTCATGAGCTGTGATTTGTTGTTTCATGAGCTGTGATTTGTTGTTTCATGAGCTGTGATTGGCTGTTTCATGAGCTGTGATTGGCTGTTTCATGAGCTGTGATTTGTTGTTTCATGAGCTGTGATTGGCTGTTTCATGAGCTGTGATTGGCTGTTTCATGAGCTGTGATTTGTTGTTTCATGAGCTGTGATTGGCTGTTTCATGAGCTGTGATTGGCTGTTTCATGAGCTGTGATTCATTGTTTCATGAGCTGTGATTTGTTGTTTCATGAGCTGTGATTTGTTGTTTCATGAGCTGTGATTCATTGTTTCGTGAGCTGTGATTGGCTGTTTCATGAGCTGTGATTCATTGTTTCGTGAGCTGTGATTGGCTGTTTCATGAGCTGTGATTCATTGTTTCGTGAGCTGTGATTAGGGTTGGGCATCGTTTGAATTTGAACGATTCCGGTTCCGGTTCCGATTCCGAGTTTCGATTCCGGTTCTTACGATTCTCGATTCCGATTCTTTTAAGAGGCAGGGTCGAAAAATTTTTGATGTTTTAAATAAGCTAGCTAACTAGAGGTCTTTCTGGATAAAACAGTCTGTACTTCTCCATGAATTTTAATGCTATGAACTTACCACTTTCTATGAACTATACTATGAATTTCTCATAGGGCTGTTTTTATATATATATCTGAACTGAAAAAAAATATAAATTTTCTTTTCACAGGAGTTCACTTTTATCAAGAGAGCTTTATTTTTGAAAAACTCATGATGGGTGTATTGTCCATGGTTGCGCTAACCTAAATACTTCTTGCGGATTCTTCTTGGTTGGTGTTCGGCGGTTTCTCCTTCCAGTCGGCGGACAAGGAATTGAAACTAGGAATTGAAATTAAAACATTTGGACGATTCCGGGAGAATTGGAAAGTTACTCCCGGTTCCAATCGATACTCGATGCCCGATGCCCTATCCTAGCTGTGATTGGCTGTTTCATGAGCTGTGATTCATCATTTCGTGAGCTGTGATTCATTGTTTCATGAGCTGTGATTGGCTGTTTCATGAGCTGTGATTGGCTGTTTCATGAGCTGTGATTCATCGTTTCGTGAGCTGTGATTGGCTGTTTCAAGAGCTGTGATTCATTGTTTCGTGAGCTGTGATTGGCTGTTTCATGAGCTGTGATTGGCTGTTTCATGAGCTTTGACTGGCTGTTTCATGAGCTGTGATTGGCTGTTTCGTGAGCTGTGATTGGCTGTTTCATGAGCTGTGATTCATCGTTTCGTGAGCTGTGATTGGCTGTTTCATGAGCTGTGATTCATCGTTTCGTGAGCTGTGATTGGCTGTTTCATGAGCTGTGATTTATTGTTTCATGAGCTGTGATTCATCGTTTCGTGAGCTGTGATTGGCTGTTTCATGAGCTGTGATTCATCGTTTCGTGAGCTGTGATTGGCCGTTTCATGAGCTGTGATTCATTGTTTCGTGAGCTGTGATTGGCTGTTTCATGAGCTGTGATTGGCTGTTTCATGAGCTTTGACTGGCTGTTTCATGAGCTGTGATTGGCTGTTTCATGAGCTGTGATTGGCTGTTTCATGAGCTGTGATTTATTGTTTCATGAGCTGTGATTGGTTGTTTCATGAGCTGTGATTTATTGTTTCATGAGCTGTGATTGGTTGTTTCATGAGGTGTGATTGGCTGTTTCATGAGCTGTGATTGGCTGTTTCATGAGCTGTGATTTGTTTCATGAGCTGTGATTTGTTGTTTCATGAGCTGTGATTGGCTTTTTCATGAGCTGTGATTTGTTGTTTCATGAGCTGTGATTGGTTACCTTGCGTAAAGAGATGGTCTGGACCCACTCTGAGGTGTGAATGTCAAAGACGTCGACTCCGTACTCGCTGTAGACGGTCAGATGGGACGAGTTTGAGCCTGACGAGAGAGAAAGAAAGAGTGAGGTGTGTATAACTCGCTTCAGCACCACCTACAGTGATATTCAGGGTTTGTACACCACATCATCCAAGGTCAAATTTAAGCAATTTTTCAGGAACTTCCAGCCGACAATTAAGATGATTATAAAAACACCTGAACATGTTAAAACAGGTGACTGTTTCAGGAAAAAAAAAAACCTTAAGCCCTACCTTTTTACTTAATAAGCTAATTTTATTATTTACCTGATACTATGCTTTCTCATTTTACAATGTTATTTATCTAAATTTTATTTTATATTTTACTACTTTATTTATTTACGTATTTACTTATCTTGTGTGTGGATTGAATGTGGATTGGGGGAGGAGGGGTTGCCGGGGTCTTATGTTTTCATTTTAAGCAATTTTCTGCTTTTTATTTCACCTACTGTTATTTCATTTGATCTTTTGTCCCATGTAAAGCACTTGTATTATTAAGTCCTGTCTGAAAAGTGCTATACAAATTAAGTTTAAATAAATGATTGATCGACGGATTGATTGACTGAATGCCTTATACATAGTTCTTTGTGGCTGTTTGTCTCCATTTAATTTCCTTCTGTTACTTCCATTTTAAAGAAATTGTCTTTACATACTTTTTTTTCAATTACTGAAAAATATAATGGCTGATTTTTTTTTCAGTAAAACTCTTCCTTGGAGAAAATAAATCTATTTGTTAAAATAGGAAAATTGACAAACACACTTACTACACATTTATTAGGGAAGCACGATATTGGATTACTGCTGACAACAATATTTCTGGTCTAGAGCTCAAGCTCTGTACTTAGCAAAAATGGACTTGTTACTTTTGGTGTTACAGTATATTTTTGTGAGGAACAGATGTAAAACAAGAAATATAGCATTTAACTCTTGCAACAATGAAACCCCCTTTTAAATGAAAACATGCAGTGATGAGAAGGGGCATCAATACTGGACATTTATGTAATTTGCCAGTGGATATATGGTCGCGATGTGTGGCCTCTACATTAGCTGTACATATCTGCAAAAATTTCAATACCAGCTGAAACGGTACTCAACTTTTTAGACTGAAATCACCTGACATCGATTAACTGATAAAACTGTGCATCCCTAATATTTATATGGATATAAACCATTTATTGGCTGACATATGTATAAGCAAAAGGTACAAATGTACCGTAACGGTTTACCTCATGTTGATGTCCACTTTTATAAACCAAAATCACGATTTATTAGACTCAAATGTTTTTCTTGCCTCACATCTGTTTCTAACATAGACTGTCGCCATAAAGAAAGAGGTCAGCTTTGTGTTCTTGAAAAAAAAAATTAAAATATACGTATTTGTGATAACAAGCTTGTTACACAAGTGTATCAGCAAGAGTTCAACATTGTGCATCCCTGCAAAAAGTGCTCAAACTTGCTTCACTTTGTGTTTAAATAAAATGTTATTTGGCTTTTAGGTTTAAACTATAAACACTTTTCAGATAATTTTGAACAGCTAGATCATGCTGATAACATTTTAAGGCCCTCTGTGTGATAAAACTTGCTCACTCTGCTTTGGGCAGTCTCAGTTTTACATTATGAGTCATTTTAAAGCATCATTGACATACTGCATGCGAGCGGCGTGGCGGGCCACATCAGCTCCTGCGTCCTGGAGCGGCGTCCCTGTCCGTCCACGTAGATGCCGAGCTGGCTGAAGCACAGCAGCAGCTCGCTGGTTCCCACCTCCAGGGCGTGCAGGGCGTCCAGAGGCTGCTGGGACAGGAAGGCCAGAGACGGGTCGCCCGGACTCACCAGGCTGATGGGGGACGACTCCCCCTGCAGGGCGAGCAGGGCGAAGCCGGAGGGGTAGCCGACACACAGCCGCTCCCTCACCATCCCCAACCACTGCACAACACCAGGAGTCTGCACGTCCCACAGCTTCTTATAGTGGGGCTTGGCACGGGTGATCTCGTAGCAAAGGACCTGCAGGAGGAGAAACACGGTCGGTTAGATCACCGGCTGAGCCGCGCCGCTAACAGAAGGGTTTCCCACACATGAATGATTCTTCTGTTTGTATATTTAACAGCCCAACAGTATAAAGACCCTTTCCAAAAAATTAAAATATCATGAAAAAGTTAATTTATCTCTATAATTATATACAAAAAGTTAAACTTCCACGGATTATAGATTCAGGCCCCACAATTTAAATGATTTCAAGTAGGGGTGTGCGATATGACGATATTAAATCATTCAGGATTATAATGTGGGGATGATCTCATAAAGCAGAAAGATCGTCAGATCGTCTGTGTGGGCGCAGAGACTTTGACGAGCACCCGACTAACCAATCGTAGCACATTATGAGCAGTGCATGGTGGGATCTCCTGTTTGGTTATGTAGCGTGAAGCCATGAAAAGAGAAAGGAGATAAAAGCTTGAAGATGTCTGAACTAAAATCTGTTCTAAAGCAGCTGTATTATTCACTCAGATTATAGACATTGCAGTTAGATAACATTTGTTCTAAATTGTTGCACTTTAAGAGATAATGTTGATATTGTTGTTCATTACCTTTTATGTTTACATTTATTGCACATTTTTTATAAAAACTGCACTTTTTAAATTAAAACCTGTTCAGAAAGTTTCTTTGGCTTTGTCTTTTTTTTTGCTTTTAGGGTTTTACATGTTTTATATGTTAAACATGGGGAAAAATGGTCAAACATGCAAATTAGTCTAGAAAAATCAAAGGAAAAAAGAATCGTGATAAAATCGTGATCGTGATTTCATTGTTAAAAAAATCGTGATATGATATTTTTGCCATATCGCCCACCTCTAATTTCAAGTATTTGTTTATCTTTACATAATTTGGGCTCCCAGCTCATACAACCCACGAAAACAGGATTCAGTATTCTCTAATTGATTACACTGGGGAACAATTAAAAAAATCTGTTGAGTTAGATTTCGTGCTGACTAAGACTAAAATTTGTTTCCTGATTCCAAAATTGTAGTCAGTTAGCTAGCACGTCAAGTTTTTTCTCCACAGCTTATCCTCCAGATGAGCAAAATTCTACTGATTATCTGTAATAAGACTTGGCAGCTGATTACGATTGGATTCATTCACTGTTTGTGCAGTCACAGTTGAGACAGTGTGGTGAGAGGTGTGTGCAGCTCCCAACAGGTCAGTACTATCAATATCTGCAAACAGAAACCTAGCATAGTCGCTGGCTATTCTCTTAACCTGGTAACTATGGGCATACCATTTAAGTTCTATTTCTTTTTATGCTGTTTTTTTTTTTTAGTTTTCAAAGCTTTACATAGGTATATATTTCCTTTGTTTCAGATCATGTCTGCTCCTGCTACTTCTCGTCGTACATGCCTAAACAGCCTGCAGAAGCAGTTATCTATGCTGTGACGAGTGTTTGACATTGTTGACACTGAAAAATCTACAGGCCAACATTTGCCCACACGCAAAATCTGGAGGAATCAAGAAGGGAATCACTAAAGAATTGGTTCGATTAGCAGGATTGCTAATAGAGCAGGATGCATCCATTCATACCTTAAAGTAGGAGAGTCCCAATACAACTTTTTCTGCTCCAATACTATACCGATATTGCAGCCTTCAATACTGGCCGATAACGATATCGATACGATCCAATATCAGCAGGAATCAAACAGACTTTTATTACTTATTTTGTAGTATGGACTGTAAGAAAAGGCTTGATCGGGTGAGATTACTCAAACAGAGAACAGTAGTCAGCAATAGTAGGTATGAGAAAAATGGACCCATTTGTTATTAACCAACGGGTTCAATAAATTTTTACCTTACACATAAGAATATAGTACAATTAGACAAAATAAATAAAACATTGATCAAAAGATCCTGAAAAGTAACCTCAAGAAATCCAGTAAAAACAAAACATATTTTTAAATTGTAAAATAACCACTTAGTTTAACTTAATCATAAGCATACTCTACAGCTGAATTAAATAAATAAAGTATAAATTAGAATGGAGTGCTTGTATCAGACTGCTTATATCGGAGATTTAAGCTGTACATAACACATACATAATCCAATATCTGTTTTTTTTGCCGATATCAGTATTAGATCAGGACACCCCTACATTAAAGAAGACTTAAACTTGGTAATAAAGCATGACAAACCCACTCAACTCGCCACCCTAACTGACCGATCACGGTGGATATCTGTTGGAAACACCGGAAGCTACATCAAGATGTCTGACCTGACGTTTGATGGCAGCCAGAAGGCAGGCGGGTCCTCCAGGTCGGAGCACCCCCGTGGTGAGAGCTTGGCAGCCTTTGGTTTCCGTCAGCTTGATGTCAAAGGAGGACTCGGCTCCCTCTAGCACCCCCCAGGGGAGAAGATGAACGTGACGGTTCCTCCCGCAGAGCAGAGCAATGATCTTCTCCTTCGGGATCAAATCGATCTGGTAAACCTTCTTACTGTCTGCCGCTCGCACAATCACTGCGGAGAGACGGAGGGAAGAAGACGGTTTTAAAAGAAGAGTAGAAGGGATGTTGAACAACACGTACATCCTCAAAACTCAACAGCATGGAAAACTAGTCTTCTGCTTGATCCACTAAACAGAGTGGCTGTTAATCTGTGAACAGGTCTTTGTGGGGTATATTGTGAAAACTTATTTAACGAAACAGGTTCCTTGTTGGGGAGATTTAGGCCTCATTTACACAACAGCGAAGACGGATGATGATTTTTCAGGTGCCGATTCAATTCAAATTGCAATTCTACAATATTGCCGATTTTTGCAATCTTTAGTTAGCTTTTTTAACACCAGTGAAAAAGATGAACAATGATGATGCCTACAGACTACATCAGGAAAAATACACAACACATTTGAGACTGTTTGTAGGATTTATTCCGCAATACATTTTCACCAGCTGTTTATACTCTCTCTTCAAAAGCATGGACTGCATTTAAAAGCAGCGATAATCAGCATAGGAAACATTTGAAACCCTTCTCACAAAATGAGATAGAATGATGGTAGAGATGGACGAAGAAAAACATGTCGCCCTCTGCTGGAAAAAAGCAGTAACTTTTTCTGGTCCGCCTTAAAAACACAGACTAAAATACCGCATTTAAATCTGGAAAAAAATCGATATTTTAACAAAAAAAAAATCAATTTAAACACCGTCAAAAAAAAAAAATCCCAATTCTTATGTGAATCGATTTTTTCTCCCACCACTACTGCCTATATTTACAAGCAACTGGTCAAGAAAAGCTGCCCAAAGTCATTTGTAATCGGTGGACACCTTGCAATTGATTACAGACCAGGGCTGTAAAAAGAACTCCATTTCATCACTTTTTTTATATGAGCCCTCGCACTAAAGTCTTCATTTATTACATCAAATTGCAAACAACCTTTTAATGTGGTCAATATAGTTCTGCAGTATAAAAGTCCTGCTTTACCAGCTTCTAATGCAGCCAGAGGTAGCTACAGGGAGGTGTAAGCTACCTTCATATTTATTTCTGTCACTTTAGTGGAGAAAAGTTTCATGGATTTATTTGGAGATTCAGAAAAATCCTAACCTGACAAGCCAGATGGACAGCTCCATATATCTGCCACAGAAATATTTCACTAGTCCATCTGGGTAGGAGCCCTTTGAATTTGTTTTCAGGGGCAGAATGTTTAAAAAAAAAACACAAGCTTGTGATTGGACAATCGTTTTGCTTGTCACATTCATCACAGACCAATCCACATCAAGCAGGGTTGCCTCCTATAATGTAGCAATGTTTTCATTGAATTTGTCTTTTTTTTTTTTATACATACATTTTATTTTATTATTTTGTTTATGTTGGTTGCTGATGCTGCTCAGTGATTTTTGAAGACTGCATGATGCAAAACGTGCCTGTTTGTTACTTGAAATGGCTGAATAAAGAATAAAAAAAAAAGTAGCATACATAGCGGCTAACTTAGACGCTAACAGCTAACAACAGTTGATGACTGTTAGCTGTTAGCCGCTAACTTAGCCGCTAGCAGCTAACAATAGTTAATAACCGTTAGCGGCTAACAGCTAACGGCCTTATACTATCGTCTTACACTAAATTGTACCACACAGATGATTCATTTAACACTTATATGTGATATGAACCTCGTCAAAGACAATCACTACAAGTAAACTTCTGAGGAGGGCAGATTTCGCCAAGTTTTACTGAGTAGCCATGAGGACAATAGGCTAATCGGCATGTCCGTTCTCAACTTCCGGTTTTCAACTTCCGGTTGTCGTCACGTCCGCATTCTACAGCTCCCCCCTCTCTTCCCTGATTGGGCCATTAAGAATTCAGCCGACTGAATTCATTGGACAACGGAGGCTGGCAAGACGGACCTGCAGGATTTCAGAATCAGGCAGGTCTGTCTGCTCTGCAAGGCTAGAAAAATCCTGTTGCAGCTGCAAAAGTGGTATAATACAGGGATAATCGTTAAGGTCAGGACACAAAGATATCTGTTCTAAAGTTATCCTTGTCCACATCATTATGGAAATATCGAACAATTTTATCCCACAAAGCATTTATTCTCACATCGTGCAGCTCTATGACAAACCAGTGCTGTGGTGGAGTGTGTGACAAACCAACACAGCAGCATCAATGTGAAAAGATGATGTGTGACTCTCTCACCGTCTCTGGTGACTTCAACCACAAACAGCCCGTCCTCCGCCCCCAGAGCGATCCTTTCCCGATCTGAAAGAAAAAGTCAAACAGCTTGTACTTGTACTTTTAAATTATCTTGGTGTACTTTTTAGTAGGGGTGCACCGTTCACAATTTTATAAAAATCCTGACCTGCCAATACCGATTTTTCTTTAGAACTGACAGCATACACCTTCAATGTTCTGATCTTATCTAATTAAAAACATGAAGCAATACCAGCTACAATGATAACGTACTTTAACCGCACATGAGGTAGTTCTCTCACATACACATGAAAAGTTGTGATTATCATTGTCAAACAACTAAATTATATCAGTTCCTTTACTCTTTCATTTTCCACATTTAAAAATAAACCATACTTATGCAACAGGTTACACTGCAGGCCTCTTTTGAGCCTCTTCCCAAAAGTGCTGGTGCCAAGTTTGAAGTGCTGACAGCCAGCGAGACAGGCCGAGGATGGCTGCCTCCCCAGCCTGACCGCCTTTCAACGGCCCTTCCCCCCATCATACGTGCTCATCTAGGAGTCTTTTTATGTGTTGAGATGTTTTTTTCCAATCCCACACTGTGCTCCCCTGACAGGTGCCTAGCTCTGAATTGTTTTTTTCCCCTCTCCTCTCCTCCTGTCTCCTTTTCCGCAAGCACTTTGAGCTCATGTGTCGTATGAAAAGTGTTATATAAATAAAGTTTGACTCACTGATTGAAAAATAAAGTGTACAGAAGTATTGTGATTTTACAAATACAGGAAATTGCAAGGTTTGAGATAGTTTTTTAAACAATCTACAGAACAAACTAACAAAACAACTTAAACTACTAATTAAGTGTGCTGAGTTTTATGTTTCCTTGTAGTGCAAAAAGAAAAAAAATGCCCAAAAGCAGCATCTTTGTGGCTGTTTAAATGTAAAAATATTTTTTACAGTGGCTAACTTTTAGACATTTGTGGAGGTACATAAGATCAGTTTCTCATGTAAGATCGGCCAATGGCCAACTCCCAAAACTAAGGAGATCGGTGCACGTTTACTTTTCAGTAATGTGTGAACTTGCGTTACTGACCGAGCACAGCGGCAGACAGCGTGCTCTTGATGATGGGCAGCGAGGCGTCGTAGGCCTCGTGCAGGACGTGCACCTGGCGGCTCTTGAGCTGGTTCTTAGCAAGGATGGTCTGCAGGCCCTCCAGGATCCTGACCCACTTCTTCTTCTCCCCCTCGCTCTCAGCCAGCACCAGCAGAGACATCGAAGACAGCTGAGACACCAGCTGAGCCGACGTGACCTGATGACATGGCAGGAGGTGAGGCATGGTCACGGACATCATGGTAGAGATCGAGGAGACATAGAGAGAGGGAGCAAGGCGGGGCTTCCTACCTTGAAGATGCAGGGGATGTCCTTCCTGGTGGCGTGGATCACATCGGACGCCAACACAGAGCTGACAGAGAACTCCTCGTCTCTGTAACAGCCCATCATTTGTCAAATTAGTGACCCTATCATATTTTTACAACATGAAACCCTGCTTTCGTCAGACAAATCCTATTTTACTTATTCAAACTCTCTAATTTTACCCCAAAAAACACTATTTAAGTTCCCTTTAAAATACTAAAATAAGAATAATAAACTTTATTTGTACAGCAGTTTTAAAAAAAGGGGTTTACAAAGTGCTTTCACAGCAGCCAGGAACTTAAAGACAGCAAAGCACAAGAACTTAAACACAAAGGAAAAATCAACCAAAAAGGTAAAATAAAATCAGAGGACATTTGAGACAAACACAAATACAAAGAACCCAGACCATTCAAGAACCCTGCAACATAAATGAGATCACCTTTAACCACCTCGAACTACTCTAAACCTTACTCATATAGGGTAAGGCTGCACCATCTTTACTTTCAGAAGCCCACATTTCACCACCATGAATCCTCATATTACAATCTCATGACCATCCCTTAACAACCAAAAACCCAACTCAACTAACTACATCCCAACATATCTTTAAAAGCACTTTTACTTTCAATTTTCAACCATCGGATCAGTGTTAAATACTTAACAACACTCTTTTTTATCATCTGTACCTCTGACTGAAATCTGATTTTATGGGCCAACACCCAACAAAAAGGTTTAACCCACCTTCCTCGAGCCTCACACTATAGCAAAATTGTTCCATACTACATTAACTTTCGCTATGAGTAGCATTCAACCTTGAGCTGGGTGATTCCCCCCCCAAAAAATCTTTAATAAAAAATAAATAAAATAAAAAAAAAATCACTATTCATGATTCGATTCGATGCCCCCGCCCCATTTAAAATGAAATAACTACTGTCTGTAAATTTATTTCCAAAATATACATTTATTTATACTTAATATATACATATAAATTGCCTCCAGGTCAGAAAATCAACACAGAAATCGACACAACGTGCCTGTGTACTGTAGTTTTATGCAATTGTTTGAATTAACTATGAAGATAACAAAATGCCTGAGGTAACGCTTGTTGTAAAAAAATAAAAATCTTAATAGAAAACTCAACTCTTGTTGTAAAAAATGTAAAAGTGTACAAAGAAATGAGAAAAGTGCCTCAAAGTGCGAACAGGTTGAATAAAAAAAAAAAGTTAAACTCGAGTTTCAGGGAAAACGAATCGATTTGACTTGCCAGCTCAATTTTTTAAATCTTACCGATTTTTTGCCCAGGCCTAATTCAACCCTTCTTTAATAAACCCAAAACTAATATTGTTTGTGCTGAAACCTCCTTTTTATTACCTAGAACCCTTTCGAACAACCCAAAATCATATTTGGGTAGAACTCAAGTGCTAACATCCCTACATTTACAACCAAAAACCTCATATGTCAATATAACTGCACATGCTGCACCCAAATACCCCGTAACACTTATTTAACTACCTGTAAATAACTACTAACCACCCCAACCCTCCCCTTAAAACTTAGCGCTCCACTAAACCACCACACCTTTGGTCAAAAGCATGATAAGAGCCTGTTAGATAAAGGATTTATTACCCACAGACTGGAACTGCTCGTTTACCTGAGATCCAGGACCAGACTGGCCACCACCCCGGGCTGGGTGGACTTTCCCTCGGGAATATCGTAGAGGAACAGTTTACAATCTGAGACCACCGCATACGCTCGCTGCCAGCCCTTCTTCACGCCGCTCGGCTTTGGGATCTGATGAAGATAAAGACAGCGTTAATTTTGTTGACGAATTATTTTGTTATAGTTTTCGTCAACAATCTTTTCCCCCTGATGAAAACTAGTGAACTAATAAAAACAAGCACACATGGACAAAAGATAAAACTAAATTAACTATTATTTTTGTCAACAAATTAAAAACTAGACTAAAATGTTTGACAGAGACTTAATCCAATAAAACCTAATCTGGTCATGTAGAAAGTAGAGACAAGTTAGGAATAAATCCAGTCACAGCTACTTTGGTTGTGAAAGGTTGGATGAGTTCAGAGGGACATCCAATCACAGCTGCCTTAGCTGCTTTAGCTTTACCAGCATTCACTGAACAGTTATTAGATGCTTAATTTGGTAACACTTTAGAATAACGATCATCTGTAAGCCATTTATAAGGTATTAGTAGATATTAGTAGATAGTTAATCAATCATGACAAAAAGATTGGTTAACTGACCCTAATGATTTCATAATCATTCATAAATGATTTAATAATCAAATTCAAATGTATACATGTAGTTAATTCATAATTAGTTCAATATCTATTAATAGCTTTTACATGTCTTGTAACTTAAGTTATAAATGATCTAATAATCATTAACAAATGATGGAATAATAATTTGTAAATATATATAAGTGGTTTGTTTATGGTTAGTTTACTCTTCACTTACATTTACTAACAGCTTATAAAAATCTTACAAATGATTGTTATTCTTAAGTGTTACCCTTAATTTTATCCAAGTGTAAAACATGACTTCAGGAGTTCAAGGAAACATCAAAGAAGCCTTACACTTTACACTTCTTACTTTAGTCAACTAAATTTGCAGAAGATTTCATCGACTGAAATGTTGTGAAATTTCTTCAACTAAAAATAGAATGAAATTAAAGCAATGTAGATGACTAAATTATGACTAAAACTATACGATACTTTATTAAACTGTATTAAAAAGTGCTGTTAAAATTAACACTAGAGGTAGATATTACCATACTGATTTGATCCTGAAGAGAGTCAAAGAGAGACTCAGAGGAGGGCTGCGTCCTGCATGGATGCACAAACCAGCAGCCTCACTCACCCTGACGAAGCCCTTGTACGCCGTGCCGATGCCTCTCTGGACGTCGATGCCCTGCGGCCTCTTGGCATGCTCTGCCGGGATTGGACAGACCGAGGGGGCGTGGTCTTTGCAGGACACGTGGCAGATAAAGGAACACACTAAAGAGACGGAAAGATTCATGTTAATTTAGGCAATGCCATTTAAAGGGATGTTCCAACTTCTTTTGCTTTCCTTTCCTCCCTCCGTCCCAAGTCCATGATAAACAGAAAGACAATTCTTTTGACTGTGAGTACGGTCACAAGGAAGACACAGACAGAGCTCACCCACCGCTACTTAGCTTAGCACAAACACAGGAAGTCAATGGGTAGCATTAGCCTGCCTCTGCCTACTGTCAGCTTGTAATGACTCGTTTTTTAAATCTTCTATCATCGTATTATGTTGTTCTACTCCTAAACAGAGGCTTTGTTTTGTTGACCTACTTCCACGATGGTTTGAAATAGAGATGTGGCATTGGCAAGCAAGTCAAATCTTTTAACAGCTCTTTCAATAGAATAATAAGATCAAAATCAAAGTTGTGTGTGAGCTACATATTTGTGAGCCATTCTTAAATTTGCAGAAAATTTGCATTAAAGAATAGCTCGCAAATGAACCGCTTAATGCCAAATGCAAAAATGGTCTCATTGATCACTTAAAAGAACCGTTTAAAGGCTGGACTTGTTCGGGAATGTCAAATCTCTCACCAAAACCAGCAGGGAAGTAGGTCAACAAAACAAAGTCTCAGTTTAGGAGTAGAATAAGATAATATGATGATAATAGAGGATAACATAACATAAAGGGGTAAAAAAAAATGAGTCGCAACAAGCACATAGCACTGTTTAAAGCTGCTGAAGAGTTTATCTGACGACTGCAGAGGCAGGCTAACACTTCCCATTGACACCCAGTGTTTGAGCCAAGCTAATTAGCAGTGGCCAAACTCTTTTTACTGTTTGTAAAGTTGAAAAGAATGGAGTCTATCTGCTTGTCATGGACTTGGTAGTGAGGAAAGACACGAAAACAAAAGAAAAAGTCGGTGTATCGCTAACTTTCCTTGCTCCAGACTATTGTCAGTGGCATTTGGCTGGAGCTAGCTTATAAAGCTACAACAGAAAATGGCAAAAGTGTCTTATAATCATGACAACAGCAGCTCGTAAATGTACAAAGAGTCTTTTCTGTCTGGGTTAAGACTTGAAAAAGGACTGACAGCCACCCAGTTGACAATTTCTGCCTTCAAGGTAACCCAATGAATGGCTTCTATCAGTTTATTTCAAGAGCGTTTAATAAGTAATAGTTAATATTCATTCTAAGGCTGATGACATTAGCTGTCTGTTGCTTAATCTCCTGAAATTGAACTGTAAGAAAAGCTTCATCTAAGCAATTTACCTTCCAACATCAAGGTTCTAAAGGTCGAGGCCTTCAGGTGTTTGTGGCATGTAAATGGTCTGTTGCGTGTGTTTGGCATGATGGTACCTTCGCAGGCGTATCCCTGGCGGATGAGTCCCACCATGAGCGAGGTGCAGTGGGTGCACTGGGTGGGGCTGGAGAACGTCTTGATGCTCAGCTGATGAGCTTTAGGCTGAAAACAAACCACATTCAGCATGACTGTCACGAACACAGAAGGTTAAGAGTCACGTCGTAGTTTTACCAAGGAGGGACGTACCTTTGGTGTCGAGAGGGCGGAGCTCTGGTAGGGAGGGGAGGGGCTTGTGGGCACTGATGCAGCTTTGACTTCCTGTTGGACAAACATGTTGACACAGTTCCTGTAACATGTTTAATATGCAATAACATGACTTCAGATCTGGCTAGTTACTGACCTCATGCTCAGAGGTGGTGGATGGCGAAGGGGGCGTGGTCTCTGCTTTCTGAGGGGTGGAGTCAATGTCTGCTGACTGCAAACGGAAGAATATAAGCGTGAGGACACAGTAACACATCTGAGAGCTGCTGTGGGACATGAGCTGATCATCCGACGCCCCCACAGCGGCTGAGGACGGAGTCAACGCCTCCATCACCCAAGTCATCAGCCACGGTCTGTCTCTGACATCAGGGCACTGTGAACGTGTTTACACCTGGTGGTCCTGATCAGAATCTCAACTTCCTGTTTATGTGACCAAACAGATCAGATTGAACTGACGTGAACTCCAATCAAACCTTAAATGGATACACCGACTTTCTTTCTTTTCTTGTCTAGACAACATTCTTCAACTCTGTGTGCAGTAACGAGGAAGAGAGGCAGAGCTAGCCCACTGCCTGTTAGCTTAGCTCAAACAATAGGAGTCAATGGGAAGTGTTAGCCTGTCTCCACCTACAGTAATCAGACAAACTTTTCAGCAACTTGAAGTGGTCCTGTATGCTTGTTGTGACTGTTTTTTTAACATGTTGTTACTTTATCTTTTACTATTTTACTATTTTACTATTATCTTCTTCTACTTGTAAACAGATTTGTTTTGTTCACCCACTTCTGCTGTGGTTTGCGCGAGAGATGTGAAGTTGGTGAACGAGTCAGGCCTTTTGTTATGCTTTTTTAACGAATGATGAGAGCAGTTTCCCAGTTGTGTATGAGCCGTTCATTTGTGAACCATTCTTAAATGCATATGCCTGCAAATTTATGAATGGCTCGCAAACAAATCTTATTGATCTTTTATAAGAGCTGTTAAAAAAGACCCTACTCGTTCACGAACATCGCATTGCTAGCACAAACCACAGCAGGGAAGTGGGTCAACAAAACAAAGTCTCTGTTTTGTTTTGTTGAGTGGAAGAAGTGGAAGAAGATTACATGATGATAGTAGAAGACAAAGTAACATAACATTAAAAAAAAAAGTCACAATAAGCACACAAGACGGTTTAGAGTTACTGAAGAGTTTATCTGATGATCGCAGGCCGAGGCAGGCTAACACTTCCCATTGACTCCCAGTGCTAGAGCTAAGCTGTGGTCATCTCTTCCTTGTTACTGCATCCACAGTTGAAAGAATGATGTGTATCTGCTTGTAATGACCTGGGAAGTGAGGCAAGACACGAAAACAAAAACATTAAAAAAGCTGGCATATCCCTATAAACGTTTTGAAGTCAAAAACTGCACAAAGTCCCTGAGCTCAGCGTTCAATTCACGCAGCAGTTTTGGTCCGTGTGATAGTTTGTGTGCCCTTGCCCACTGACTATATCTCTTGAAGCTGACCAGAAGGTCAAGCAGAGAAAAATCAGAGCAGCTTGGTTCACATGAGAATAAAGAAAACACGCGTCGGGGATGTGGAAACTGAACACTGAGCAGACGGAGTATGTGGACTTTGGGGGTAACTGTAGCCTTAATCCAGGTTAAACCAGGTGTAAACAGTCTGGGATTTTCAGGTTCATGTGTTGATGAACTCGTGCTGCATTCAGGTCACGTCAGGGAAACACAATACAGTGAGTGAGGAGTGTTCATACACGATGAGTTTCTCCACACAACACCACGATGGCAACCACACCATCATCAATAGACACAACTGTACAGCAATACAACACCTGATGTAGTCTACATATATACACAACTTTTGGTGTTTAAAATCCTTTTTTTTTTTACAACTTAACATATATGCAGCAGCTCATAGTCTCACTTGTAACATTTATATTACACATTTACATCTTTACAGCCTCATACAAGGTCTGCATATTTACACTATTGATTATTGACATAAACTGTATATACAGTGCTCAGCATAAATGAGTACGCCACCTAATAAAAGTAATGTATTAATCAATATCTAAGTGAACACAAGAACAATTTCAAAGTTTCGACAAAGCTGAGTTCATCATATTGTTTTTTACCAGAATAACCTTACACAGGTTTTAAGATATTTCAAATATATATGTAGAGCACATGATGAAACATTCTGACACACACATGACGTCTGAGAACATGCTAAAGATTTCTGAGGTGACCAGCTTCAATGGAACAGGAACAGGAAGTTAGCATTAGCTACAGCAAAGCTAGCTCTGCTAAACAGTAGTAAAGCTCCTACATGGCACGAACGGGATCTGCAGTGTTTCTACTGAGGCTCTACAGAATCACTATGACAATAGAGTGCCCAATGAAGGCAGAGTTTGTGAGTGGGCACGGTGAATGCTCTGATGGGCTGGGCTTCTTGTGTGGGCGGGGCTTCTTCCATACAATCACCCTTTAGTTTGAGTGAGTTAAGGTAAGACGTGATCAACCTGTATGTCACTAAGCATAACTAACAAGTTAGTGTTAACACCAAGGCCCATTTACACTACAACGAAAAACGGTTATAGAAGTTGAGTATAGTTGCTTTTGCGACTTCTGTTTACACTAGAATGGTGCCCGAAGTGCCTGAATCAGTAACTTTCGAAAAAACGCGATCCAGGGTGAAAAGTGTTGAAACGTTTTCTCTTTCATGTCTGTGTAAACAGGGATCCCTGCTGTCAGGGAAAATGTGGAATCGTGGCGTATGAGCAGTACTCTTTCAGAATAAGGTAGTGAAACAACAGTAGGAACAACAACAGCTGTTTTGTTTGTGAATAGTTTGTCTTTATCGAAAGCTTCTGTCCACAGATGCTTGTTGTAACACAGCTGTTTCACTACAAACCACATCATCAACTACTGGCCCGGCTTGACCGCGTTTTCACACGTATTGTTATCACACCTTCTCTGTGCTAACGCATAGTGCTTTTGAAAACTCTGATAACCCTTTCAGACTGGCCAAAAAATCTGTTTAAATCCAGTAACAATCGGCTCCTGTCGGCAGTTTGAAAGGGTTTAATTGGCATTTCGACCAGAGCCGACAGACCTTGGTTTTTTATTGGCTCGCTTCTGATCGGCTTCAGTGAGAACATTCCTTCCGGGTCGACCCGGTAATTTACAGATGACATTGGCATAACGTGTCCACACAGTAACATTGCGCTCGTCCCCTCTGCCTGTAAATTACGTGACTCTTTGTCATCTTAGCAACTAATTCTATCCACCTTTGTATCATCAGCGCAGAGTTTGTACATTTTTAAAGAGGGACAAAAGTAGAAAGTACAGAAAACCGTGTCCACAGCTTCCCTGATCCTTTCCATTGTTTACATGGACTTGGTTTGTCACGCTGATGATGTCATCAATGTGTTGACATCAGCTTGATGTGCCAGAGGAAGAAAACAGCTCATCTACTGCGGATTTGACATGGTTTTGCTGGAGGTGAAAAAGAGTGACTTGCCGATTGTTAGCGGGTTAACCTGCGTTGACCTGCTAATTTTAGTGTAAAAGCAGTTAAAGGAAAAAACTTTCCATTTCTGGTGACAATGTTGTCATGTAAATGGGCCCTAAGCTAGCAACTACAGCTAGGTTAGATCTGACAGCTAGCTGCCCCAGAGGATTGTGGGTATGGGTGGTGGTATGCAGGGGGTTGTGGGTATCCTTGGGGATGGACTTACTTCTTCCCAGAGAGCCATTAGTGAAGAGGCGGAGCAAAGTGACGCCTCAATGTGGCAGAGAGAAACAAACATATATACACCTAAGTGACATCATCATCATCATCATGTGACCAGATGTTTGTTTTGTGATTCATTTTGATGTTAGGATTAACACACTGTAGGAAGTGAAGCTGGACCCGAAGAATATTTCACACCTGAAACCAGCTGATGAGGTCACTCAGACACACACATGGTTAAAGCACCAGTTAGGGCTGGGAATACAGCCTAAAAACAAAATCCCATTTTCTTCCACAAAACTTGATTTACAATTTTAGTTTTTTTTTCTCTCTCAAAGAAAAGAAACTCCAAGTGACACAAAAAGTATGTCAATCAATTTTTCCTCCATGTTATAAAAACATATTAATAGTTATAGTTCAATTTCATGCTGTTATTTATCATAAAATGTTGACAATCTAGGTTGAACGTGGGCAGAATTGTGAGTCGTTCGTTTGAGAGCCATTCTGAAATATGCTTGAAATTTGCATAAGGAATGTTATTATATTTGTTGTTATGTTTCTAAAAAAATCCAGTCCTTATAATGGTGATCTATGGCACCACGCAAACAGAGGACAGACTTACTCTGAAGGTGAGGTCTGGAGCCAGAGGAGATGTGTTGAAATACTCAAAGATGGAGTCCTGGAAGTCTGGGAGCTTCAGACCTGCAGAGAGAGACGGAGAGCGTCAGCCTGAGGCACGCTGACAGACTTCATTTGGTCTTACCGTCCTTATAAACTCACCTCTGTCAGAGCGAGTGCGACTCTCCTCCATCTCCTTCTTCAGACCCTCCACCTGCTCGCCCATCTCTTTACGACTCTCTTCAGACTCCTTCAGCTTACTGCACAGACAGAGACACACATTATAGTCACATCACCAGTGTTTGAGCTAGGGGTGGGAATTGTAAACATTTTATCGATACCAGCGCTATTTACGATCCGGCTAATCGATCAAATGCTTTAACTATTCCCTTATTGATTCTTGCAGATTTTGTTTTGAGTGTAGGGCTGGGTGATATTACCCAATTTTAGCATCACAACTAATTTAAGCTCTTACCTTGATTATGATTAATGAAGGACTATTTTGTGCTATGCTGGAATTAATTGGCATTGTTACGGACGTCGAAACGGTCTTCCTGCAGTATTTACACTTAACTTCTTTCTGCTTGATGTCCTCTGCACAGAATCCAAAATGTGCCCAAACAACCGAGAAGGCATTTGTTTGGCTACAAGGTCCTCTGATAGACTACCACGTGTCTCCTCTATGTTTGCATCGTGTCCTTCGCTCTTGGCGAAAGAGAACGTAGACTGTATGGATGGGGTCATGGTCACGTGACTTGCACAGAGAAAATAATTGAAATAATCAACATGGGTTAAAGTACTTTGATTAGAAGGTCTAATGTCAGTTTTGATTATTTTTCGATTAATTACCCAGCCCTAGGTAAGTGTATATTTCCTTATAGAAGCTGCACAAGCTGAAGGTGAGTAATATCTAAATCTAATCTAGTATCTTATCAGTTAATTCCCCTTTAATGCTGAATAAAACTTAAATCATCTTTAAAAAGATTTAAAATGACCATGTAAACACCTCATTCTGAATAAAAATTATAATTCCACAAAAAAACATATTATGAAGTAAGTGGCTCGTTTATTCTGATTTTAAAGCTGAATAAAATAATTCCTGGATCATGTTTCCGTTCATTCTGATAAATTAATCCCAGGAAGGCTGCTCAAAGCAAGCACTGGACTCCACGCAAGCCGAGACAGTTTATTTAATCAGAGCCTTAGAAGACTTGGAAGTAATGAAAAAGTGGATGAATGTAAACATTAAAATGTGGACCGTTACAAAGCTGTAGCATCAAAGTTGGACAAAGTTTCCCTGACGGAGAGGCTGAACTGGAATTTTTCTTCTGGTAGACGTACACTATATCACGTCGGCCCTGTCCAGTCAGAACCATTCCCAACCCTCAACCTGTTTTCATGTCAAACTCAAATTGGAATGACTATTTCCATGTAAACACGAAGGAGAAAACTTTAATTTCAAATTACTTAATTCTGAATAATTACTTCTGAATTAAAAAACATCATGAAACCTTGGCCAGTGTTTGGACGGAAGTGTTTATATTGTGCTGAGTTAGGTTTGGACTGTCAAAGCTGCAAGATATTCACAGTAAATACATCCATAATAATGCATGATAATCTTGACCTCACTAAAGCTAAAAAGAATCCTAAAGTTTCCCAGCTACCTTGTTTTTCCTTGCATTTTATTTTTCTATTTATTTTTATTATTAAACCCTTATTTAACCAGATAAATCCCACTGAGATCAGGATCTCATTTACGAAAGTTTAAGGCAATAAACAGCAAATCAAGACAATAAATATGCCGAAGGATCCACTACATTTTACAGTGGAAATGCTACAGTTTTAGGGAACAGTAACAAATTAAAATAAAACAGGCATTGCTCATTGTTTTTCGCTGCCTTGTGAGTAAAATGGATCGTCGCATCTTCTTCCTTCTGTCGATTGTTACAAAACAAAAGAACAAAACAAAAATACAATGAAAGCCTAATTGGTGGCCAAACTATTCTTATTTGCAAATCTTGTTCATCTGTAGGACATTAATTTATGGTTTATTTTTAAAACTTGTCTTAAAACTCATTTTTAGACCACGGATTTAAACCCCACATAAGAGTCTGCTTATGTTTTAGTGTTCAATGGTTTGTTTTTAGTTACTCATTTTTTTGTTTTTAAAAACAATAAAACACCTCTTTTATTAGTGTTTATACTGGCTTTTATTTTATCCATTTGTTTTAAATTGTTTAATGTCTGTGTGTTTTTTTTCTTTGTGTACAGCACTTTGTTTCAGCTGTGGTTGTTTTTAAAGTGCTTCATAAAAAAGATGAAATGAGATTAATTGTTTTTAGTTCTGTGTGATTATCCCACCTCTCCAGGGCGATGTTAGACGCCTTCATCCTCCTCAGCTCATCCTGCAGCAGCTGTTTGGCTCTGATTTCTGCGTCCAGAGCCGACTGCAGCTCCAGACGGGCCGACATGTCCAACTTCTGACTGCGGCGCACCTTCCACAGGGGGTCCTGAGGGGGCGGGGAATGGGGAGGGGGAGGAGACGGTCTGTGTTAATGGTAAAAGTGGATTGTAAAGGTGTCTGATGCTTTTACGGACACTGTCTGCTGGTCAGACAGAGCCCCGCCCACATCAGGCAGAAGGTAACATGGCAACAAGACAGTCCAACCAGGTGCTTTCAGAGAGCGCCGAGTCACGCGTGAAACCATCGTGGGTGAACTTCAATTCAAGTCTTTAGTGCCGTTGGTATGTGAGGGGTAACACACCGTCTGAAAGCACCTTCACACTGAGCAGAGCATCCAGCCAATCAGAGCAGCCCTTTAACACACAGCCTTATGATCACAGTTCTGATTGGTCCCTCTTAGGAATGATGTCACTGATCATGTGACTGTGGCGCATAAGACCCTGGAAGACCATTTCATAAGAGCCCATCAAATCAAACCAGACCAGAGAAAAGACCGAAAGTTCACTTCACATGTTTTTAGAACATCTGGAAAACACCTGGAAAACTTTTGAAAATCCTTGGATTACTTTAAAGAATACCTGATCTATTTTAAAGACACCTGGAATACTAACAGTGACACCTGGATTAATTTTCAGGAGATATGAATCATGTTTTCATGCCAAAAGTGATCATATTGTCATTTAATTGTTTAAAAATATCACACAAAAGAAGAAAAGTTTATTACAGGGGGATACAACTTTTTCACCTCAGATCCAATACCAATAATGCAATGTTGAGTACTGGCTGATAACGATATCGATTTGATACGATAGCAGAAATCATGCATACTTTTATTATTTACTCTGTAGTATGGACTGAAAGAAAAGGCTTGATCAAGTGAGATTAGTCAAACAGAGAACAGTGGGCAGCATAAGAGGATATGAGAAAAACTGATTCATTTGTTATTAACCAATGGGTTCAATAAATTTTAATCTTAAACATAATAATATAGTACAATTAAATAAAATAAATGAAAAATAAATTAGAAGACCCTGAAAAGTAACCTCAAGATATCCAATAAAAACAAAAAACTACATTTTTTAAATTGTAAAATAACCACTACATTTAACTTAAACATAAGCATATTTTACAACTGAATTAAATAAATGAAAAATAAATCAATTAGAACGGACTGCATGTATCGGAGTGCTCATAGTGGATACTTTAGATACAGGCTGACATAATCGAGAATTTGTTTATTGGCCCTTTTTGTCCTTTTTCAAATCCAGACTCAAATCCATCTGTTCAGAACTGCATACTCTTTACCATGAATTTGTCATTCTCATCCACTTATCCATCACGTTCTGTTGTGTTTTGTTGATTTTATTGTTGTTTTTATCCTGCACAGTGTCCTTCAGTGTCTTGAAAGGCGCTTTAAATAAAATGTATTATTCTTATTATTAGATCTTTTCCTAAAATTGTTAAGCCCTATTTAGCTCTCAGAACTACCACCATGTTTGCGGTTTACTTCTAACATAACAGGTGGTTACAAACAGCCTAAGCTCTTCTGCGCTCTCCAGTGGTGTCCTCCAGTAACACAGGTCACATACGGGTGAGTATGAAGATCTAAATCGAGGGACAGACTGCAAGTATATCTCCAGCTTTACTTTCCTTTGTCTTAACAGCCTTTTAAAACGTTTACTTCTTTACTACTTCTGTTAATCCAGGTCCTTGAAATTCGTTCAGGCTCTTCTGAGTGACAGCCATGCGAGCCAATAGCCATGCAAGTCTCTTAGAACCCGCCCACAACCAGGGAGTGTGGCTCCAAGTTGGCTTTAAGCAGTGACTGACACACTCACCCTCCTGTCTCCACCAATAGGAGGCCACGGCTTCTTAGGGGGTGTGGCCAATCCCGACTCAGGCTGAGACGGGAAATTGAAAGAAACATCAACACACAGTGAAACACACATTCACACACACTAATAATACTACTGTTACTGTTACTATGACAGAGACAGACATTTATGACACCCACAAACACACTCAAGTACACAACAACACAGGGTTTGTGTGTCTGTGTGCGTTACCAGAGGTCTTGTTCCCAGACTGGAGCTCCTCAGTGTCTCCAGCTCCTCCGTCATCTTGGTGGCGAGAGCCTGAAGATAACCTCGGGCGTCCTTCTCATCGCTCACCCTGCACACAAAGTCACACAACAGGAGTAAGACATGAAGCCAACTATCTGCAGTTCCTCGAGTGTCCACTAGAGGCTGTCTGTTCAGGGAGTAGAGTCAATTAGCTACAAATCCACTGAGCGGTTCACCAGCTCCACCTTCACATGAGGGCGAGGATGAGCCGAGACGAGGAGCAGTCGCACCAGCTACATAGATGCCAACATCACAGCATCTGCCTTTTCTTTGGTGAACTGGGACGGGCTTTTGAGCCAAAAAAACAAAAATCCACTTGAGGAAATTGTTAAGACACACTGCCTGGCCATAATAAAAGTCAGCACCTGGATTTAACTAAGCAAATAGGTTCGAGCATCCTACTGGATAATTACTGAATTATCTTTCAGCTGGAAGTAAGTTATTTAACCCCTGCTGAAGCAATGAGCAGCTTCTCACTTCTTAAACAATCATGTCAAAGGCATCCTGTGGTCGTGGAAAAGATGTTAGCCGTTTAAGAAGGGTCAAATCAATGGCATGCCTCAATAAGAACTCTCCAACGTATTATTAAAAGTTGGAAGAATACAGGGCTGCGGACTTTTCTCCTGATTTGATTTTTTACGATTTTTAGGTACACATTCGATGTAAATTGTGATTCTACAATATTGCCAATTTTTGCAATCTTTAGTTTGCTTTTTTAACAACAGTGAAAAGATGAACAATGATGATGCCAACAGACTATATCAGGAAAATACACATCACGTGTGAGTCCCTTTTTAGGATTTATTCAGCAGCATATTTCAACCAGCTGTTTATACTCTCTCTTCAAAAGCCTGGATTGCATTTAAAAGTGGCTTATTAACACAGACTTAAGTGAAGCATTTAAATTTGGAAAAAAAAGTCGATTTAAAAATAGTAAAACAAAAAATCCTGATAACTATGTGAATCGATTTTTTCTCCCACCCCTTGTAGAATACTGAGGAACCATCATCCACAAGAAGAAATGTGGTCAAAATAAAATACTGAATGATTGTGATCGGCGAATCACTTAAACGTTTGGCCAAATCAAATCAAAGAAAAACAACAGTAGAACTCAAGGGATTGGGACTGAACAGCTGTGTAGCCTTAAGAAAACCACTAATCAGTAAGGCTAAGCAGAAAAAAGGCTCCAGTTTGATAGGGAGCATAAAGATTGGACTGTGGAGGACTGGAAGAAGGTCATGTGGTCTGATGAGTCCTGATTGACCCTGTTCCAGAGTGATGGGAGCATCAGGGTAAGAAGAGAGGCAAGTGAAGTGATGCACCCATCATGCCTAGTGCCGACTGTCCAAGCCTGTGGGGGCAGTGCTGTGATCTGGGACAAATCTGTGACATTGCAAAATTTAAACAAAACAATGCCACAGTGAATTTGTGCTGGAATCAAAACTAAAGGCAGTTCAATTAAACAGTAAAGAGTGTGACCTTGTTTTTAAGTGGCAGCTTTTTTTTTTGGCCAGGCAATGTATCTGAAGGATTGACCTGCCTTTGCTCTTCCTCTGTCTCCATTTCTGGGTAGGTCTAAAGTTAGCTTGAGGCTTCATTTCCAATATGGAGACCACCAGGGACTGGACTCAAACTCTGTTTTTATACAGTGTGTAGCTGAAGCATTGGACTCACCACTGGATGATCTCAGCGATCTGAGCCTCCCAGTGAGCCACGCTCTCCTTCTTAGAGGAAACGTCCTGAAGATCGTCCTCCAGCTGTCGATTCTGAGCCGTCAGTCTGTCCACAAAGGAGCACAGCTAAGGAGGAGAGAGAGGAGACACTCACTGAGCATGTGCAGACAGCAGCGGCTCTTCATGTTGTGTATATGATCTTATTCATCAGTGCTCTGTAAGCTGATCAGATACTACAGCTAACAAATCATATTAACAAGCATTAAATATGAGGAAAAGCATTTTTTATGGATGAGTAAGAGTAAGGCTGACTGTCAGAGTTTTTGAGACACACCAAGCTAAAGAGTAAAATTATATCATGTATATGGATGTATGTGTATGGTTCACATCCATCATGTACAATGAACAATACTAGATTTTGACCTGCATCCATTATGCCCTTATTTCTGTACTGAAACTGTTCATACAGACATTTTTCATCAAGCACATAAATTCATTACTTACAAAATTGACTTACTGCTTGTGACAGTGAACAAATTCAAACAAGAAAAATGACAGTGTTGGTTGTTAAATGTATCCATTCAGTGATGATGAGACATAATTTGCAAAAGTGTGCATTTTACCAACATCATAGCCAATTTATGGGATAAATCTGCTGGCAGAAATATCAATATCTGCTGAAACCTTCAACCAGTTTTGTAGGCCAATATCTATATTGGACTGATAGAAATGAATATCGCTAAAAAACAAAATTTTGCCTTTGTGTCATTACAAAAAAAGAATAAAATAAGAGCCACCAACAGTTACATGTCATTGAAAACAAGGTAACGGTTTTAAAAAGAAGGTCTAATTTAGGAAAAAAGATTTGATTCTATTTTTTTGATTGAAGGTTGTATTATAAGCAAAAAAACAAAAGGTATAGGAAATTGTGACACCAAATAATAAATATATGTATATATATATATATATATATATATATAGATATAGATACATATATATAAAACATATATATAAATCATAAACAACCAATGGTGGTAAACTTTTAATAATCAGAAAATTAGGTTAGACGCGAGTTTCCTTTACGCCACTTTCAGACACTTCTCTCCAGTACTTCATCTAACATACAGTCATGGAAAAAATTATTAGACCACCCTTGTTTTCTTCAATTTCTTGTTAATTTTAATGCCTGGCTCAACTAAAGGTACATTTGTTTGGACAATTATAATGATAACAACAAAAATAGCTCATGAGAGTTTAATTTAAGAACTAAAAACTATTCATTTTTCATGGTTTTCTTGATAATAACCAAAATTACTTAAATTCTTACATCAATAGCTATGGCATTGTACCGCCAAAAACACTACTTTTAAGCATTCCATGTTTCTTTTCTGTTTGCTTTAAACACATGATACACACAAGAGTTAATACTTGATTGCATAACCATTGTTTTTGATGACTGCAGCCATGCGTCTTGGCATGCTCTCCACCAGCTTCTGACATTGTTCTGCTGTCACAGCAGCCCATTCCTGTTGGACAAATTCAAACAAATTTTCTTTGTTTTTGGGCTTGTGGTTCTCCATTTTGAGTTTGATGATTTTCCACAGGTTTTCAATTGGATTAAGATCTGGTAATTGAGCAGGCCAAGGCATGGTGCGAATGTTGTGGTTCTCCATCCAGGCTTTAACTGACCTTGCCGTGTGGCAAGGGGCATTGTCTTGTTGGAAAATCCAGTCATTCGAGGCAGGAAAGAGTTTTCCAGCTGATGGAAGAAGACTGTTTTCAAGGGTAGTCCTGTACATGACCTGGTTCATTCGGCCTTCACACAATTGCATTTGCCCTGTTCCACTCAGACTGAAACAACCCCAGATCATGACTGATCCACCCCCATGTTTTACTGTAGGGGCAAGACAGTCTGGGTTGTAAGCTTCTCCAGGCTTCCTCCTAACCAGTAAGTTGGCTGGAGTGGGCATCAATTCAAAATTGGATTCATCACTGAAGAGAACCTTAGCCCAATCATCAACAGTCCAATCCTTGTGGTCTCGAGCAAAGAGTAACCGGCCTTCCTCTGCCTTTCATTGATGAAGGGCTTCTTGCGTGCTCTGTGTGACTTCAAACCAGCTTCAACAAGTCGGTTTCGAACTGTCCTTGCTGAACAAGTCACATTTCTCGACAGTGCCCACTCATTTTTAAGGTCCCTGGAGGTCTGACGGCGATTCCTGACACAGGAACGGATGAGTGCACGGTCATCTCGTGGGGTAGAAAGACGTTTCCTGCCACGGCCAGGTAGCAATTTGGTAGTGCCATGTTCAGCTTGTTTTTTTTGTTGTAATGAACGGCTGTCTTGGAGATCTTCAGTTTTTTCGCTACCTGTCTCTCACTCATGCCAAATTCCAGCAGTGCCAAGATGGCTGCCTTTGTGGCTTCACATAATTCTTTTGTTTTAGGCATTATGTGAGAGCTGACAACTTCTGAGTTGTGCTACGGCTTGAATGTAAGCAGGAAACCACTCTAGGCCTTTGCATGTGCAGTGCTGCTTGTGACATGAAATGGCCTCTTATATACCCTGGGAATCAATTAAGCTTAAGAATGTCAAATAGGACATAAAGTATTATGTGACCAGCTGCATTTTTTGTTGTGTTCATTGTATTATACGTTTAGTGGTACCAGATATTAGAATGAACAAGAAATTGAAGAAAACAAGGGTGGTCTAATAATTTTTTCCATGACTGTATATGTACCTAAGCTCTCTAATATCTTGTGGACCACTTTTATAAAGTGACTAAACTCCATTTTGAATTCTGTACTTAAGAAAGAAAGAAAGAAAGTCATCCTTTATTCATCTCTCATAAAGAAACTCAACTCAACTCTTTACACTCTGCTGTTGAAACACCCTACACAAACATGCGCTGAAATACACATGTACATGTACAAACAGGTCCTGCGAACATGCACTATTGGAGAAATCTAAGAGTGATGGCGTAGTGCTCCTGAAGAAGCCCTACCAAGCAGTTTAAGCGTTCATTGCATTACTCAAGAACACTTCAGCAGTGCCCAGGAAGTCCTTACGGTTGGAAACCTAAAACCGCTTGACTTGACTGGGCAGAAGAGGCTAAGGGACTGGGGTTGGCGACCAGAGGGTGGCTAGTTAAAGCCTGATTGATGATGTCTGTGTAGATTCTCATTCATCCAGCTCATGGTTATCTTGAAGATTTAAAATTGAGGCAACTGGACTGTGTTAAGTTTTGGGAAGACGCTTCACTTCTCATCCAAGAAGCTTTTTCTTCCTGATTGATGATGTTTGGAAGTTGGTTTGGTAGCTGGAGAGGTTCCACCTGGCTTCCTAAAGAGCTTTTGGGGAAGGTAATGAACCCTGAAACTGCTCGGTAGTGCTTCTTTAGGAGAAGAAAACCCATCATTCAGACTGTAGGACCTGTCTGTGCATGTCTCAACTGAACTATATGTGTGCAGCATGTTTCTCAACAATAACAGAGTGTAATGGGATGAATTTCTTTCTAAAGATGAATTAAGTTGATCTCTTCCTTCTTCTTCTGAAAGTCATCATGCATCCATATAACCGCTGGTTTGGCCCCGCCCCCTCAGGTGTAGTGGAAGGTGTGAAAGGTGCAGGCGACGAGTCACCTTGTCGTTCTCAGCCGTTAGTTTGCGGTTCTCTTCTGTCAGCAGGTTCTTCTCTCGTTCGTGCTTCTGCTTCAGATCAGCAAGTGCTTCATCCATCTCGGTCTGCCTGCAAAACACACACAGACGGGAGACTTTCAGAGAGCTGCTGGCTCAAACATGAAGGTTTATAAATAACAGACTTATTTAAGGAGTGATTCATCACTTAAGCCGAGGGGGTTACGGTTTTCTGGCATTTGTTTCTCTGTCTGTGTGCGAGATAGTTCGAAAAAGCTTTTATGGATTTTTATAAAACTTTGCGGAGACCAGCCCCTGATATGGACTATTACCTGTGTTAATTCTGTTGACTAATTAGTTTTGTCAACAAACTTTTTTCCCCTGATGAAAACTAGACAGTAACTAATAAAAAACAAGTGCACACAGACTAAAACTAAATTAACTGACTATTTCATCAACAAATAAAAACTAACTTAAAATCGTAATGGTGGGATGAGTTGTGGAGTGATCCAATCAGAGCAGCTCTCTTTATGAAGTGATATATTCATGTAGAGCAGGTTCACTGTTTGTTGTCAGTTCTGGTATTGTAACTGACATGCTCTGCCAGGTAGCCTAAATAAAGGTGGCTGCATTTCACACAAAATTAAAAAACTTTCTTTTCACACCACATATTTTAGTCTACTAAATTTCCTAGGGCTGGGCTGATTCACTTTTCTCTTAATTAGATTTTTCACGATTTTTAGGTGCTGATTCGATTGAAATTGTTCGTTTTTAGGATTTATTCAGCAATATATATTTTAACCAGCTGTTTATACTCTCTCTTCGAAAGCCTGGATTGCATTTAAAAGTTGCTTATTAACACAGACTAAAATGACGCATTTCAATTTTGAAAAAAAAAAAAAAAAATTTAAAGTCACCAAACAAAAAATCCTGATACTTATGTGAAGCGATTTTTCCTCCCATCCCTAAAATTTACAGTAGATGTCATCGACTAAAATGCTGTGAAGTCTAATCAACTAAAACTAGACTTTAATTAAAACAATTCAGATGACTCAATTATGGCTAAAACTAAAAGATATTTTAGGCAAAAGACTTTAGCTAAAACTACATTAAAAAGTGCTATACACACACTCTTAGTTACCATCGACCTCACTGCTGCACTGTTTGTCACTTTTTCCCTTGTAAATCTTAAATAAGATATTTAATTTTTGTACATCAGGCATTACTGAAATTTTTGCTCTACCTCCCAATCAAAGCTACTCTCTCTGCACTATTTAAATTACACTGCTCTATTATTACTTCTTTTGCCATCGAAATTTTGCACTTACATTTGTGCACTACTCCTTCTCCTCCTTTCATTGTGCAGAGTATGTTTCCAACGAGCTGTTAACTAACTCATATTTTCGTCATTTAAAACTCTGTCTTGTCATCCAGACAGAAGTGAGAAACACAAATTCAATTCCTCTGTATGTCAAGAACTGACAGATAAAAACCTTGAATCCTTGAATGAGATTCAGTGCACAATCAGGAAGTGATAACATGAATAAAACCCAGACCCGATCCAGGATTTAATTTACCGAACATAGGCCTGTCACGCTAATCAAATTAATTAACCGCACAATAAATAAAAATGTCCTCTGTAAGTTTGCTTGCCTCGATAAGCTAACACATGCATGTTTTGTTTTCCTCCTCTCTTTCTACCAAACAGGCTGGATGAGAAGATGGCTCACTCTGTGCAACTTTCTCAACACCTGGGTGCGTTGGTTCTATAGTAGATTTAGCAGAAATATAGTGGAGTGAGCATCTGTCATTCATTCAATCTTTGTAGGGGAGGCAGGGCCGCTCGCGCGTAGACACACAGAGAGCTGAAGTGAGCGTTGTGAGATGTAAAGAGTAAACAAACACAAATATGAATGAGCCCAAGTGTGGTAATATTTTGGCTTTATACAGAATGAACAAGGTGTGATGTTATTTGTTTGAATGTAGTGGGGACGAAGAAGGGGAGGTGCAGCAGAGCCTTCGTCCCGACAGTCAACGCTTACTGAGCCGTTTGGTTGTCCAAGTAAATATATATATATTTTTAATGTATTTTTTGGCATTTTGTGCCTTTATTGACAGGAGAGAGACAGTGGATAGGCTTGTGAAAGGGGGCGAGAGAGTAGGGGAAGACACTCTGCAAACTGGTCACAGGCGGGATTCGAACCTGGACTGGCAGAAGCAAGTACATGGGACGTGCCTGGTTGCTAACCACTCTGCCAAACCAGCACCCCGTCAAAGTAAATATAAATCAGACAGCAAAATAGTGCACGCTCACAGACGGTGTCATTCGCTACATTGCAAAAAAACTGCAGCCCTTCAATACGGTTGAAAAGCCAGCAATGTTACAAACATTTGCCGGACAGTGGGAATTGACTGGGAGAACATACAGGTCACAAACAATTCTGGAACTGTATAAAGTCCCTTTTATTTATTGTTTTTTTATTGTTGTGTGTGTTTTTATTGGAGTTTTTTTTCTTCACAGAGAAAGGGTCTATCTTTAAGTAATTTTGATGAGTAGAATGATTTTTATTTACATTCAATTTTCCCAAAAGAGAGTCCATTTCATTTTCATTGGGTTTTTTTTCTTTCTTTTTTTAATTTATTATATTGTTTGTTTGATTTGTTTTCATAAAAAGCTCTTGACCTACCAATTAGTTAAATACTCTTAAGAAATTAAAGTTTATTGCTTCTGATACAGTGTACTCACTTTATTATGACATATATTCTAATTAAAATAATGAAAAAAATGATGTTTCAAAACAACATTAACAATATTATCGTTTATCGGAAATAATTTTTTTGACAATTATCGTCCAGCAAAATTTGTTATTGTGACAGGCCTAACCGAACACCTCACTAACTCCTTAGGGACGTACCTGTCCCTCTTGTCTTTGTCCAGCCGGTCTCTGATCTGCAGGAGCTCCTTGTTGGCGGCGAGCTGGGAGCCCTCGGACTCGTGCAGGTCTTTGCGCAGGTTCTTGATCTCCGATGAGTGGGCGGTGTCCCTCCTCAGGAGCTCCTCCTCGTAGAACAGGATCTTCTTATCCAGCTCCGCCTTCAGCCGAGTCAGCTCCTGCTGCGGCTCCGGCCCTCCTGCTCCGACTCCTCGGCCCTGCTGAGACTGAGCACAGAAAACGGCGTGAGAGTTTGTCCAAAGTTTGTTTGTGCTACTCCTTTGGCAGCTTGGTGTGTCTGATATCCGAGTACTGGAGTATTTTAACAAATGATAAGAACACAATTATTAATTAATTTACTTATTTACAGCCTTGTATTTGTCTTTTAGCCTTTATTTGTGAGTATTTCTTTTATCATTTTAGCTTTTTTGTTTTTATTGACTTCTTCTATGCTATGCTTGGTGTGTGAGTCTGTGTATCTATGTGTGGGGTCATCGACACTAAAAGGTACTTGCATGCAATTAGGTATAAATGTGTATACTGTTCTTATCTGTAAATCATGCAGTCGTGTATATATGTTGGTTATAATTTTTTTTATTCAAAAATATTGGGTTGACGTGTATATACCATGTACAATACTAATATCTATAGATATATTCAACATCTATATGTATAGCTAATGAATTTATACCATAATAGTAGATAATTCAGATTTACACAGAAATAATAATGATAATAAGAATAACTATTGCTAAATTATCTCATTGTATATCGAGGTATTGCTTGTCATGTACATGTGTACATGCGTTTATATATATAACAGTTTTTTTATATTTGTTTTTGGATTGTTTGCTAAAACTGCTGAATTTCCATTGTCCTTATTTTTTGTTTGTCTGAAAAAAAAAATTCAATTACTATTTTCTTCTATATTTTCAAAATAAACATTCATTCATTCAATGTGTTAACAGATGGGTGTCTTTACTCGCTGTCAATTAAGAGTAATGTATTTTCTCTTCACCTTACGTTAAACTCTTAATCTTTTCATAGAAAACTTTCAAGCTTATTGTTTTATTGTTCTGTCTCTTTTTTATTATCTCTATTCTGTTATTTTATTATTGTCTTTTTATGTTTGTTTTGCTTTCATATTTTACTTTGGTCCTCATTTTATGTAACAGGGTTATTGTATTGTCCGACTTCTTATGACAGGTGAAAAAATTGCCTTTGTGTTTCTCTTAAATGTTCTTTGATTTTATTTGACCTTTTCGGTTGTTTTTTTTCTTTGTGTTTAAGCTCTAGTGCTTTCCTTACTTTATGTTCCTGCCTGCTGTCAAAGCACTTTGTAAACCTTTGTTTTTAAAAGTGCTATACAAATAAAGTTTGTTATTAGTATTATTATTATTTATAATTATTTATTTTGCTATTTCCTGGGAATCAACATAACAGAGAACCTGTCTTGGACTTCACACATCTCCGCCCTGGCTAAAAAGGGATTAAAAAACAGCCAAAAAGGCAAAATTCTCATGCCAAGTCCTTCCCAACTTCTACATCTCATATGTCAAACTCAAGAATTATCTTTGGCCCATAGGACAATATCTAATTTCTTTAAGAGCTGGCTTACCGGTATATTGCACCATTTATACTACAAGTCCTACAATGCACTGCCAGTGCACTGGCATGTCAAGCAAGCGTGAGCCCTTTCTCCACCTTCGAGCTTGAATCCAAGATGAGATGCCAAGTATCCAGCTTAGACTAGTGAGCATCATGGAGCAGCAAACTGATATTAAATGTATGTTTCCCTTTTGTAACTTTTTCTTCCAAGTCTAAATATTCTTTAAAGGATATTGTTTTTGGCTGTTGCTGGCTTGTGGAAAAATGTTTCACCTAAATAACTCAGAAAAAAGCTGCTTATCGGGCTGCTTGTATTTAATGTTTAATGTATTTTATAGGGAATAACTCATGAGCTTTGCTAGTTCCAGGTTCAAGTATCTGGCTTAGACATCAGAGCAGTAGACTGAGCTGTAACACGTTTCCTTTTGTCACTTTTTTCTTGGATTTTCTTGCTACCACAAGACATGTTGGATTTTTCTTCACAGGAAATAAATTTTTGGCTGTGGAAAAATGTTTTCACCCTGGAAATGCTGCAGATGGAGCCATAAGAAATTAATGAAAGTAATTTTTCATTCATTTAAAGTTTAATGTTGTTTTTATAGGCAATCATTTAAAAGCTTTGTTAGTCCCATGGTGGATATGTGCAATATGCTCATTTTAATAAGTTAGCATTAAAAATTGAACCAATCTGGCCCCCGACTTGTGCAGATTTTTACATTTTGGCCCACTGTGTATTTCAGTTTGACACTGTTCTACACAGAGTGACTGAACATCACAAACTGGCATGGATGTGCACGGTCGAGGACAGGAGGACTCTGCAAAGAGTGATAAAAATCTTTCAAAAACATCATCTGTGCCCCTGTACTGAGCATGGGTGATAACGCAGACGTGAGGTGCCTACGCAAAACCAAGAGGATACTGAAGGACAACAGCCACATCTGCTCACTCTGCTGCCATCAGGCTGAAGGTGCAGAAGTATCCTCTGTACCACCTAGGAATGTAACGATATGGAAATTTTGTATCACGGTTATTGTAACCAAAATTATCACGGTTATCATTATTAACACGGTATTGTTGCAGTGAGCTCAAAATGTTCTAGAAGTACTTTTACACAGAATTGAAATCATTTAACACCTTTATTGTCATATTCATAACAGTTCTTTTGTCTTTTTTGTCAATAAATGTGTCAGACTCACATGCCAAACAATGCAAACTGCGCATGTGCACCTCGCGTGAGGCTCCTTAATCGAGGACAGAGACATAGTTCCGGCCTTTCCAGGCAAAGACTAGCATCACCGTGCGTTACTGAGGCAGTGTGGTGATCAAGCACAATATAACGGTAATTTTGATTGGACACGGTAACGATTATCGTGGGAAATTTTATCGCGGTTTACCATTTTACCGGTAACCGTTACATCCCTAGTACCACCAGACTGCAGAGCAGCTTCTTCCAATTCAAATACAGTTTTATTGTAATTTAATAATACCAATGTATCAACAGAACGAGAAGGCATTTCTCCGCAATCACAACATATCACATACATTCATTTATACATCCTACTGGAAAAAAATAAAAAAATAATAATATAAGTAAATACACAAATAAATAACAATCATAATAAAAATAATAATAGATCAATAAAATAAAAAAAAAAAATAATATAATAGTTAAAGTAAAAATAATAATTCGAGATCGTTGCAGAGATTTAAGGCCATGCTAACTGTTAAACATAGCAATGTTAAACGGCTCCCTCAGGCTGTGAGATTAGTGAACCATCTGTACTCCTCCATATCTAATTTGGTTTTTGTTTGTTTTTTACCTTGAAGCCACAATTTAATGTCAATGCGCAAACTGTAGCACATTGCCAAATAAACTTTCTTGATTCTTGTATTTATATTTACACCCTAAAGAGATAAAAAGTACCAAAGCAGCTGATCTATACAGCCCTATGTTTTGCTCTCAGGTGTGTATCTTACCACACAGAGAGGATATAACACACACAGCAGTCTCAACCAACAACAGTGTTTACTGTTGGGGTGCTGGTTTGGCGTAGTGGTTAGCACCCCATGTACTTGCTTCTGCCGATCCAGGTTCAAATCCCGCCTGTGACCAGTTTGCAGAGTGTCCTCCCCTACTCTCTCCCCCCCTTTCACAAGCCTATCCACTGTCTCTCTCCTTTCAATGGAGGCACAAAATGCCCAAAAACATACATTAAAAAAAAAAATAATAAAGTGTTTACTGTTATACACTATAGTGAACCAACCAGACAGGTGTTGGTGTTAAAATCACTTTGTGTTGTTTTTAATGTTCGTGCTCTTACCTTGAGGCTCTCCAGCTCCACCTCCAGCTGTTTGGAGTAGCCCTCGCTGTGCTCCCTCAGCTTCTTCTCCTTGGACGCCTCGGCCTTTGCATCATCCAGCTGAGCCTCCAGCTGAAAAACAAACATAATTGTGAGGTGAAGTTTTGCAATGCCAGAGCTCCAAACAGGAAACAAAGCCATCCCTGCTTTGCTTTTAAAATGGTCGCAGTACAAATGTTACTCTTCTTCATCTTTGTTCTTCTTCTGCACTGATGGAGAGCACCTGAGCCGAGTGTGAACGAATTTATTTTAACTCTGACCTGATTTATGAGGATGATTTCTGTCCTATCACTGCTGTTCATCATGTTAACACTTCAGTTAAGACAAAAAGCTGTAAAACCGGGGTGCTGGTTTGGCGGAGTGGTTAGCAACCAGGCACCCAATGTGCTTGCTTCTGCTGGTCCACGTTCGAATCCCACCTGTGACCAGTTTGGAGAGTGTCTTCCCCTACTCTCTCACCCCCTTTCACAAGCCTATCCACTGTCTCTCTCCTATCAATAAAGGCACAAAATGCCCAAAAAATACATTAAAAAAAAAAAAAAAGCCATAAAACCTGCTCATTAAGAACAGAAAATATGTTTAATTATGAAAAGAAAATGTGTCATATATCCCTTGACACATTTTGTGCCTTTTTTTATTTTTTTTACTGACGATAGTCCCCGAGCAGTTAGCCCCCTTCGTGACTCTCCTCTAGTCTTCCGTCTCCATGGCAGAGCTCCTCAATATTTTCTCCTCCAATATTTACAAAGTATGATTGATTAAATCCCTAACTCTGACGGAAAAAGACGATCAATTTCAAAATACGGCGAATACACGGCAAAAGAACGGCAAGAACACACTCCAGAATTATACTAATGCTATTATTTACAAGATGTATACATTTTTTAGACAGAGAAAACTGACAAACCACCTGTAATTCTCTCGGGTATGGCTCATTGAATCTTTTCTCGCTCGCTCTTTCTCTTCTCTCTCTACTTCTACGGCTCGGTCAGCTTATTTACTGGAGGAGTTACGGCCGTTTCAACCACGCACGTCTTTTTCTTTCGCTTCATGTTTAGACAGGGTGACTGTCTTCTATCAGTTTACCCTCAGCAACTTTGTAAAATCCAAAATTTAACCAGACTTCAGAGTCCGTTTCCAGAGGGGAATCTCCGCTGTGTCTAAATTTCGCTGAGGCCAAACAATGCAAACTGCACATTTGCGCTTCCCATGAGGCTGCTTCATTGAGGAACACACTCGTAGTTCAAGCTTTTCCAGTCAAAGAGCAGCATCACCGTGCGTTTTTGATGCAGTGTGGTGATCAAACATGGTTTAACGGTAATTTTTATAGGATGCGGTAATGATTACTGTGGGAAATTTTACTGCGGATAACTGTAACATCCCTAATTGATCCGATATCACAAAAAAATAAATAAATCGGATCATATCAGCCTGCATCTAAAATCTCTGATATAAAAACTCCAATACAAGCAGTCCATTCAAATATATTTTTTATTTATTTAATTCAGTTTTAGAATACGCTTATGTTTAAGTTATACACAGCGGTTATTTAACAATTTAAAAATATATGTTTTTGTTTTTATTGGATTTACTGAGGTTACTTTTCAGGGTCTTTTAATTTTTTTATTTTATTTAATTGTAGTATATCCTTATGTTTAAGGTTAAAATTCTCTGTTTGAGTAATCTCACTTGATCAAGCATTTTTTTCACAGTTCATACTTCAAAAGAAGTTATAAAAATATATATGATCCCTTTTGCTATCATACTGGATCAATTTCAGCATCAGCCAAAACTCAAGGCTGCAACATCGGTATTGTATCAGAGGTGAAAAAGTTATATCAGGACACCCCTACAACAAATATTTAAAATACTAATGTAAAACCTTCCGTTTTCGTTGAACAGTTAGTTCATCACCATCATGTTGACTAGAGCTCCGGCCTCCTCTCTCCTCCCTCACACTCTTCACCTCCTCCCTTCCTTCTCTTTGTCCTACCTCCTTGCGGATCTTCTCGGTCTTCCGGATGTCTTGTCTCATGACCTCCATCTTCTGCAGCAGGGCGTCCACCTCGTCCTCTTTGTCCCGGAGCTGCCGGGACAGGCGCTGTTTGGCGGAGCGAAGGTCGGCCATCCTCTCCGACAGCTCGGAGAACTCCTGCAGGGCCAGCTTCCTCTGAGAGTGCGCCTCCTTCAGCTCCTTAGTCTGACCGCGGAGACGCTCCAGAGAGTCCGCCAACTGCTGCTCGGAGAGGCGAGAGTCAGTCATCAGTGACAGGGTCCTCGAAATTAACTTAACGCTGACATGTTGCTTTCTTTATGTCGATGTCAATGAACCATCAGATCAAAAGTTCTTTTTTAATAGACTGGTGTGCAGGAGAGAAATAAATCCATCAACACTCTTTATACAGCAAAAAAAAACACCACCAATGATTCCCTACATATTTGACAACGCTTTAAAGGATCAATAAACTGTGCAGGAATCTAGTTTTTAGGTAATTGAACATATTTTCCAGTTTTGTGTGTCCTTTACTTCTTAAAGGGATACTTCATATTTTTGAAGTGGGGTCGTATGAGCTCCATATGGTCACTAAGAACATTAGATACAGTGGAAAGTTCTCTCCTGTCCCTCAGTAAGCCACAGTCTGTAAGAGTTTGTGATGAAGAAATAGACACTAACAGGAAAGTACCGTACCAAGAACAAAGGGTATTTTCTCCTTCTACAAGAACTCAAATCAAAAAGTAATACCACAGTTTAAGAGTACGCTACATATGAGTGTTTTTAAGTGCATTAACATTTCAGAAATATATAATGTTTATCTGGACCTAAGCCAACTCATTTCATGGAGCTCATACAACCCACTTTAAAAAAACTGAACTATCCCTTTAATAAATCAGAATGAAACAAAATAATCACCTGAGATTGATTTCTTCCGTCGTTTTCCAGCTGCACTACAGCAGTGTCAATTTTGATAGCACTTTTTAATTTAGCTTAAGTTATAGTCTTTTGCCTAAAATATCTTTTAGTTTAATTCAGATTTTAGTCATCTACATTTTTTAAATTTTATTCTAGTTTTAGTTGATGAAATTTCACAACATTTTAGTTGGTGAAAACTGCTGTAAATTTAGTCAACTGAAATATGAAGTGTAAAGTGTAAGGCATTTATTATGTTTTCTTGAATTTCTGAAGTCATGTTGGACACTTGTGAAATTTTTCTGACTTGTTTTATTATAAAATAATGTTAATAATGTTTACTCCCTTCCTAGTGCTGTGAAAAAGTTCTTCTCAATTCAGGAGACTCAATCTGATTTTGGAGGTGTTTACAGGGAGCTAGAAAAGGTATGAAAGGAGTGGTGCTTCTGTTGTTGGGGTTAAACTATGGAATGATGCAAATATAAAACAAAAACCCTGTAATTCATGTTATATCTTCAGAAAAATGATCTCTAATGTTATTTTTGAAAGTGATGAATGCTGCTCATGTAATAATGTTGTTAATATGGCCGGGACGATACGCTCTTCTCCCAATTCGATTTTTTTATGATTTTTTAGGTGCCGATTTGATTTAAATTACGATTCCACGATAATGATGATTTTTGCAATCTTTAGTTAGCTTTTTTAACACCAGTGAAAAAGATGAACAATGATGATGCCTCCAGACTACATCAGGAAAAATACACATCACATGTGAGTCTGGTTTTAGGATTTATTCAGCAATATACTTTAACCAGCTGTTTATACTCTCTCTTAAAAAGCCTGGATTGCATTTTAAAGAGGCTTATTAACACAGACTAAAATGAAGCATTTAAACGATTTAAAATAGATCATGTGTATTGTTTTTTTAATGTTGTTGATTTCTTTATCTTTTGTTTTGTAGCTTCACTTTGTTAAATATGTGGGCTCGGCTCAGATAAGCATTTTGCTTCTGCCTTTTCCGTCACTACTGAATATTAGAATTCAGGTTTGTTTAAAATGTCTGTCCTGTGACAAATATTGTAGAGTTTATGATGACTGAATAATGGATAAAATGAAACATCTAATAACCCTTTATTGAATGCTAGTAAAGATTTAACATGTAAAAGAACAGAAACAAATTGTGTAAAATGCAGCCACCTTTATTCAGTCTACCTGGCAGAGCATCTCAGTTTGTTTTTATTAGTCACTGTCTTGCTTTCATCAAGGGGAAAAAAGGTTGTTGATGAAAAACTATGACGAAAATAATTTGTCAACAAAATAACACCACTCTAGTTACCTTGTGCACTTCGTCTTTCTCCTGTTTCAGCGTCTTCACTTGTTTTTCCAGCGTCTTCAGTTTGGAGGCGGAGCTTTCGTAGTCCTGTCTGAGTGAGACCGCCTCCTCCAGCTGGTGCTCAAGCCTATCAGAGTCTACAAGGGCAGAGGGGCGGGGCTTATTCCATAAACATGACCAACTGCTGAAATACACCAATCAGGTAAAACATCATGACCCCTGAAGGGTGCAGTGAAAAACACTGATTATCTCTTAGGCTGCAGTCGAATAGTCCTTTTTGCTAAGGAAGTAGGGGTGAGTACTGGCAAGGACCTCATCATACGATACGTATCACGATACTTGTGTTACGATACGATAATATCACGATCCATCACTATATCACAATAGTGTGATATATACTGCGATATTAAACAGGTTATTGAGAAAAAACTAGAGATGGTGTATATGTTAATCACACAGTATTACTCAAAACTACAAGTTTTCAATTGTATTGCTTTTGAAATGTCAAATGCAGTGCCACATACATACATATAATTTGAAACACAGAGTGCATCAAGTCACTTAAGCTAATGTTGCAATTTTCCCTTTAATAATGTATTTAAAGCGCACTGACCTGCAGTGCAGCTCGAACTGTTATAGGAAACATTAGGAACAAAGTGCTTTGAGTTACTGACAGCACAACAGTACATTAAAAAAGAAAAATCACATATTTCTCTTGTCACTGTCTGAACTGAATAGACTGCATGAAAAAACCCTGTACATAAGTATTTATAAGTTGTATTTTACTTCCAACTCTGATAAAATATGAGTGTTTGTGTTTACAAAAAAATCGACATTAAGATTTGAAATACTGATTTTGTATCAGTGGTCAAAATATTGGGATATACTGGGTATCAATATTGTTTCACACCTCTATGATGAAGGTTCTGAATTGAGTGAAATGAAGTAGAAGAAGTAAAAGTAGTTCGTGATAAGAGCTGTTTGAATAGTTTAAATGTTGAGGAAAGGTGGCTCAACGCTTTATTTATTATCTCCTTTAGCACAGGACACACCTAAACATCCTTTACAAAGGGAGTGGAGAATATTCTGACCCACAATTCTCCATGGCAACAGAATTTATACACACCGCATTATCCAACTGCTTCTGAATTCAACCGAATAATGACGAACAAATCACACAGACCACGTGAGTTACCACTGCTGTTTGATCCTTTCTGAAGTTTACCAAAACCTGCCTTAACTTTCCAGCAGTCTGATTCTCTGAAGAGAGCAGGATATGAGACATTTGATGTTGATTATGTTTTAAACATGGTTCAACATTAATCATTTCTACACTATCAGATTGTGGGCTTAACAGTTCCTGCCTTACTTTCATTCAGTTCATCTATTTTCATGTTGATAATGAGGACAGATTTATTTAAATCCTCAATTCCAACATTGGTTATGCAGATGTAATTTTCACCAAGTTGTTAATGCTCAAATTGTCTAAAAGGAACAACAGGAGCACTGCACAAGATGAGCCTTTTGTAGTCTGTTCTTGGAAAATTGTACTTTTACCGCAGCAGCAACATCCGCCGTCACATGATGACGTAGCGTAGTGAAAGTGTAGTCTGATTCTATCTGTATGGCAGTTTTCCTTTCCTAAGTTCTTCTTAATTCCTTTCTCCTTTCTTAACCTTATGACGTTTTCCATCAGGGTTAAGTAAAAGTGGTTAGGAAAGGACTTAGGAGGTGACTATTCGACCGCAGCCCTTGCGTGTGGATACATCAGACAGCCATTCAGTCCTCAAAGTTGATGTTAGAAGCAGGAAACTGGTCTATGGAAAGATGTCGCTGGATAGAGGGAGAAATTCCTCTTTCTAGCTACTTCTCTGCATAGACCAACTCATTTGCTCTTGTAGTGAAATATAAAATATCCAACTTGTCTGACTTGCAGACATTTTAATCGTCTGACCTGCCAGCTTCTTCTTGAGCCGTTCGATCTCCTCGTTCAGCTTCTTGATTTCTTTGTCTCTGCTCAGAGTTCCTCCTCGAGATGGAGCGGAGAGGGCCTGAGTCGACTCTGAAAACGGGAAAGTATGGATAAATAGATTTATTCTAGAGCCGGGCAATATATAGATTTATTTGATTAATTCAAATTATTTTCTACAGAAGATTCAAAAACTAAAAGTCAAGATTTTTTTTCTTTACTTAATCCGATTGTAAGATGCTGCAATGTTAGAAAATATAAATGCTGAAAATGTACAGTTTTCCCAGTCAGCTCAGGGTTCCTACTCTTTTCTAGAAAATAATTTCCAGAATGACACCCACAGATTCCAGCGTCACATAACCATCTAAAGTTACAATATTGGTGTGGGCAATTCTCAGGTTAATCAAGCCTTCTAAAAACCAATATGAACAATATCCAGGGTTCCTACAGCTCAAGCCAAGTTAAATTCAAGACTTTTTAAGACTTTTTAGGGCCATTTGAAATAAAATTTAAGACCAAGTCAACAAAGAACCACAATTGAAACAAACAAAACAAACAAACAAAAACACCACATGAATCACCTGGGTTAGAGGCAATTTTAACTAGGGATGGGTACCTTTCACATTTGAACCGATACCATACCAAGCCTCAACGGTACCAATTTTCGGTACTTTTGCGTGTGTTTAAGATGTCAAATTTTTTCAGTGTTTTTTCAATTTTTTCAATTCTCTAAGCCATGCTTGCTTTGTTGATTGAGCCCGTGGCTGCTGACGTCATAATGCTATTGCTGTGCTGCGTTCAAGTCCGGTATGGAAATTCACCTTCTCTACCCAATAGTATGCCTGCTTCTTCCACTCCCTCACAGTCACAAGGATGCGTTTAGGTACCTAAACATGGTACCTTTTGATTTTACGTGAATCGATACTCGGTAGTACCTACAGAATTCAGTCGGTACCTCTTAAAGTACCTAATTCGGTACCCATCCCTAATTTTAACCCAATGTTTATTTTCAATAAAACAGCACTTTTTGCCTTCTTTTTAACCCCGTTTTTACAACTTTATGCCTATTTTGCCCCCGTTCATCCTTTTTTGGCCACTGTAAAAACCATTTTTGGAATTTTTACATGGTTTTTGAAATTTAATTTCAAATTTAATTCCCAATTTTGCTGCCATAATCAATTTTCCTAAGCCACTTTTTGATTTTTTGCATTTTCATACCTATTTTGCACCTATTTATTAATCTTTTTACCCAATTTCTGAATTTCATCCCTCTTTTTTACCTCTATTCACACACTTTGTCCCACTTTTGGACCATTTTTACCTTTTCTTAAACCCATTTTTACAACTTTCTACCTATTTTGCCCCCATTCATCTTTTTTGGCAACTGTCAGAACCATTTTTGGAATTTTTACATGGTTTTTGAAATTTAATTTCAAATTTAATTCCCAAGTTTGCTGCCATAATCAATTTTCCTAAGCTACTTTGGGATTTTTTTGCCATATTTTCCCCATTTTTTTTCCTCTCTCCCTGCACTGTAGGTAGAATCAAGACACAAGTCTGCTCTGAAAGATCCTGGTGCAACCACATCACTGTTTAGTTAAATCTAACATAAATCTGACTAATGAGGTCACATTTTTAAGACTTTTGAAAATTGGATTTAAGACATTTTAATGCCAATTAAGGCCTTATTTTTAGAAGAATGAATTCAATGCCTTTTAAGACTTTTCAAGGTTCCGCGGGCACCCTGATATCTCTGGCTAGCTCAACCACATCATTTTGAACTTCAGATGTATTTATTTCTAACTCTCCGGCATGAATATTGTCTACTTGCTATCTTTATAGTCTACCTTTAAGTATTAACAGATTTACGTTTATTTAGCTTAAATCTATTTTGCCATGTTTTTTTGGTCCACATTGTTCCTAATTTAAACTTAAAATTTATTGAGATTTTTCATTTTCAAACAGTGACGTTTCGAGCCAAACAGCTCTTCCTGAGACTTACTCGTAACTTAACTTGTAAGTATAAGGAAGAGCTGTTTGGCTCGAAACGTCACTGTTTGAAAATAAATCTCAAGGGAGCTACCTTTTGGTGTGCAGATCTACTTACACATTTCTTCATGCCTTGAATCTTCTGGATCAAGCCCCCTACATAGGATGTGCGTGTCCACCCTGTTCATTTTCAGGCATGAACACTGTCTGCTAGCTATCTTTTTTGGCTTTTAAGTCGTGTCTCACAATGATGAATTTATAGTCTATACTTTTTAAAAAAATCTTTACTCTCTTTTATATGAATATATTTTCTGGATTTACTGTTTAAGCAGCCTACATTTATTTTGCCATTTTTATTTTTATTTTTTGTCACCATTGTTCTGAGTTTTTGTTTTTTATTCCTTAACTTCCATTATTTTATCTACTCATAATTTATTAGTTATCATTTGTAACATTTTTACATCATCATATTTTGATTCTTGTTCACTAACAAGATAGAAGGAAGCTTAATAATTTTCCAGGAAAATTCAAACTTTTCCAGGGCATTTTTCTTTTTTCTACATTTTCAATATGTCTTCCATGACAGGAAATCTGGTCACTTTTTCCAGGTTTTCTAGAACGTGTGGGAACCCTGCAGGTTTCTACAAGCACCATACAGGCTAGTATTTGTATTTTGAATGAGACTGGATACTAATCAGAGAGTTACCTGTTTGAACTGATCAAAATTTTATGACACACACTTAAACTTCTGTTTGATTTGGGAATATTTTTTGACAACCAAAAGGCAAAGCTTGATTCATGTTATTTTTGTCTCATTGGAAGTTTTCTGAGAGTGGAAAAAATTGATTAAAATCATAAATCAAGTGTTGTAGAAAAAACTCTGGGATTATATTTTTAGGCCATTCGTTCAGACAACAGGGCTCCACCCACATGACTAAACACGATAACCACACCCACAGACACCACTACATCCTCTGGTTATTGATCTTAGTATTGGCATATTGAGGTTCACCCTGAAGTTTGCGGTTCAGCTCCTGCTTCTCCTGCTCCAGGCTGCGGATCCTCTTCTCAAACGCCTCCACCTCCTGCCCTCCTCCGCCCCCTTCCCCCTGCGTGAGCCCCGCCCTGCTGATGGAGCCGTGGTCAGAGAAGCAGCTCTCCGTGGTGTAGGTGAAGCCGACGAAGGGGAGGTGCTGACCAGTAAAACCAGTATGAGACACTGGAGGGCTGATGTCCTGCAGAGACACAACAAGTCATGTCAGTCTTCTTTTGGCGTGTGCAGGATTTTGTTCTGGCTACAAAAATCTTTTAAGGGAGCATCTGCCACTTCTCATTGACTTAAAGGGATAGTCCTACTTTTTTTTTATTTTCGTGTCTTGCCTCACTCCCAATTCCAGGACAAGCAGATAAGACTCCATTCTTTTGACTACGCGTGCGGTAACAAGGAAGAAACCAGTGCTAGTTAGCTTAGCTTAAACTCTAGGAGTCAGTGGGTAGTGTTAGCCTGCCTCTGCCTACAGTCATTAGATAAACTCTTCAGCAACTCTAAACGGTCCTATGTGACTCATTTTTACCTTGTTATGTTACGTTGCCTTCGACTATCATCACATCATCTTCTTCGACTCGTTAACAGAGGCTTTGTTTTGTTCTTCCGTGGTGGTTTGCTCTAATGGCCGTTTTCCACTAGCCTTACTCTACTCGGCTCTACTTAACTCGCCTTGTGCTGCTTCTCCATTAGCCCCAGTCGCCTGCCCAACGGGGTGCAGTGTCGCTGTAAACAGCTGAGTGGCACTGCGGGGCCATCATTTTGAGCGCGACACAACAATCTGTGGCGTTTTATCACAAAGCGAGTACAAAAGGAAAGCAGAAGAAGGCTGCAGGTGGTAAGACGAAATACCCCTTGAGAAGCACAGGAGAGTTTTGGAAGCTATACAACAGAATGAAGCCGAGGACGACAGCAATCGAGCTGCAAAGAAAAGATGTATGAGGGTAAGCTAATGGTAGCTACAGCTAGCATGCTAAGTCATCGCCAGGTCGTGCAGCTTTCATGACTCATCGATGTGATATTGCCTGACCAATCAGTAGCCGGCAGTCGGTGATGTCATCTTTTAGTATCAACTCAGCTCGCTTGGAACCAGAGTGGAGTAGGTACTAAAACTAGCTTGTTTTAGGAGGTACCAGGCTAGTGGAAACACGCTGCAAATCGAGTAGGGCCGAGTAGAGTAGGGCCAAGGCGTGCTAATGGAAAAGGGCCATAAGAGATGTAATGCTCGTGAACGAGAAACGGTTTTTTCTTTTAAGCGAGTGATGAGAACCCATTCACAGTTGTGAGTGAGTCTTTAGTTTCTTAAAGTTGCAGGCAATTTGCATTTAGGAAAGGCTCACGAACGAACAGCTCACCCATAGCTGTGACTCAGTTCTCATCGTTCCCTTGTGTTTATGTTTACACAGAGACTCTGTGACCTAAAATGAAACCATTGTAGTATGCACGCAGGTTCAGTAGATGGCAGTGTAGGTTTGCAGAGAGGTAGCGCTGCCACAACACACAAAGATGCAGGAGTTTCTTTTCTGGATAACAAATCAGTTTGGACAACAAATCTGACTGGACAGTTGTTGTTCCTGGTATGCACGCACAGCCTTCATGTGAAAGAGTACTGCACATGTGGTGACGTCAGCATTTCACCCTTAAATGCTCTGATTTTGGTTAAACACAGAGCTGCATGGAGGAGTGTTTTGAAAACTCTCCACTCTGGAAACCGGTTTCAAAAGCTTCCAGATACGGGCAGTCCTTATGGAGTTTGCATGTAAATGCAAGGCCAAAACGCAATGAAAAGTTATCAGATTGACCGTATTCATCCTTGTATAAACGGCCCCTCAAAGGTGTTCAAAAGAGTTGACTCATTCATGAACTTCTAACCTGACACGCCAGATGGACAGCTCCATATATCTGCCACAGAAATATTTCACTAGTCCATCTGAGTAGGAGCCCTTTGAATGTGTTTTCAGGCAGAACATTAAAAAAAAAACACAAGCTTGTGATTGGACAATCGTTTGGCTCGTCACATTCATCACAGACCAATCCACATCAAGCAGGGTTGCCTCCTATAATGTAGCACACATAGCGGCTAACTTAGCCGCTAACAGCTAACAACAGTTAATGACCGTTAGCCGCTAACTTAGCCGCTAACAGCTAATTACAGTTAATGACCGTTAGCCGCTAACTTAGCTGCTAACAGCTAACGGCCTTTTACTATTGTCTTACACTAAATTGTACCACACAGATGATTCATTTAACACTTATATGTGACATGAACGTCGTCAAAGACAATCCCTACAAGTAAACTTCTGAGGAGGGCAGATTTCGCCAAGTATCACTAAGTAGCCATGAGGACAATAGGCTAATCAACTTCCGGTTGTCGTTACGTCCGCATTCTGAAGCTCCCGCCTCTCTTCCCTGATTGAGCCGTTAAGAGTTCAGCCAAGTGAATTCGTTGGACAACGGAGGCTGGCAAGACGGACCAGCAAGATTTCAGAATCAGGTAGGTCTGTCTGCTCTGCAAGGCTAACGAACGTCACATCTCTAGTGCAAACCACTACAGATGCAGGTCAACACAACAAAGCCTCTGCTTAGAAGAAGATATAACAATGATAGTAGAAGATAACGTAACATAATGTGGTAAAATTAGTCACAATATGCACACAGGACCGTTTAAAGTTGCTGAAGAGTTAATCTGATGACTGTAGGCAGAGGCAGGCTAACACTACCCATTGACTCTTAGTGTTTGAGCAAAGCTAACGAACACTGGGCGAGCTCTGCCCTTCTCTCCCTTGTTACCTCATCACAGTCAAAAGAAGGGAATCTATCTGCTTGTAATGGATTTGGAAGTGAGGCAAAACACAAAAAAAGTTGGCATATCCCTTTCAGGACTAGAGGGAGGACCAGATAGAACTGAGGACAGGAACAAGAAAAACGTGACTTGTTGAAAACACTGCAAGTCCTTGATTTTGCGAACACCCCCCAGTCCTCACCGGGTTCTTGAGGACGTCGTCATCCACATCAAAGTTGGACGTGTCGGTAGGCGAGGACACGTCGGGGATGTACGGGGCCTCGAGGGACCTGATGTTGTCCCAGTCGATCCCACTGAAGAACGGGTGACTCTTGAAGTCTGAGATCCCGTTCAGACCGAGTCGGCGCTCTCGAGAGCAGAGGAGGCGCTGGATCAGGTCTTTGGCTTCCTCGGATACGTCGCTCACATGAGACGGGAACTGGAAACGCTCCTACAGACAACGGGAGAAGAAGAAAAACGCAGACTGTGAGGCTCTGAGTACAAACTGTCTTCAATCAAAAGGGACAGAAAGACGGACAGCTGGTGGTTCCTGTGGGATCTGCTCAGATTTAGAAATAGGACGAGAGTCTGGAGACAAACAGGATCAGCTCATCTGGTTTATATGACTCTGTCAGAGGAACATAAACCTCAAAATCTCTCACCTGACACAAGAAACCCCTTTAAACCTTTTATGAGGGAGCAGAAGCTGTGTGTATTACTGCTGATGTACTGCCAATAAGTATGGCTGATGAGTCGACTGTAAATATTGCCAAAAATGTCAATATTGGCCAATATTCAATGATTTAGGCCACGAATGCTGATACCAATGTCATACTGATAAAACTGTCTATCCCTTATTTATGTTGTGTATATTGTAGGGATGTAGAGATGCATTATTGTCTGACTGATCAGCAAATCTAACACTTTCTGCCCATGTTAACAGCCAATATGTTGACGTACAAACTGACCATGCATATCCCTTTAAAAATATAATATTAACAGTAAGCTGCACCTTGATGGTTTTTCCTCAAATACCTTAAAATACCAAATAACAGCCGGGCCGTTCATTTGTTTAAATCACCGAGCAGAGTACAGGGCTCCAGACTAACTTTTTACATTGGTTGCAACGGCGCACCAGCACAAAAATGAGGTGCACCCAAATTTTTCATAGCGTCACCTTTCATGCCATAAGGTCAACATTTTTTTGCCATAACTTTTATATAATGCAAATGCTTTTAAACCAAGAGTAAAATATAAAGAATAAGTGTTTATTCGAAGCAAAATGATATATTAAAAGAAAAACAGAGCGTTTAAAGTGCTTCACTGAATAAAATTGACAATTTCAAACTAAAACATTATGCAGAATAAAAAAATTCCAAATAAAAGTGCTTAAAGTGCTTTAATGAACTGAAATTTACCATTTCACACTCAAACATCTCAAGATAAATTATATTTCAAAAGAAAGCAGGTGCTGTGTCTTGTCCTTTTTCGGCAGATTTTTCTGCTACCTCAGTGACTTCTGTCAAATTAAATTTGTAAGAGTGCACCTAACATTTCGCTTGGTGCACCAGTGCGCCCAAGAAAAAAATGTTAGGTGCACTCTCACAAATTTTGGGTGTATGTGCGCCCAAAATGGTTGCACTCTGGAGCCCTGGAGCGGGCGTTTATTAGTGACCAGGCCATACTTGGGAGAGGCGTTTAATTCCTTTCTCACAAAAATCCTGCTTAGCAAAATATAAGAAAATATGGTAAATATAATCAAAACTTTTTACACCAGTATGAATATCACCTTTACATTTTCAAGGCAAGATTACTGTTCGTAGTTATGCTCTTGTCCTCTTCTTTCAACTCAGCACTCTCTAAACACTTGTAATACTGGTAAGGAACTACCAGTAGTTTCAGTCTTACTTTACTTTTCGCTGTACTGGGGTGGTGGCGATCAGCAGCAGAGTACCTCTAATTGATGTGAATGGCCTCCTGACGTTAGATAAGGGCAAATAAAATGCAGCAGCATTGGCAACGTCTTATTCTTTAAATTTTTAAAGCCCTAGTCTGTAAGATGCTGGCTTTCTGCTCTCTAGTGGCCTCTGTGGACGTTGAGAGTAACTGCACTCTCGTGAAACGGAGCGCCACATGCCAACATGCATTTGTTGACATACAGAGGGAGGAAAAGCCGACAGGTCGTCCAAAGAGACAAATAAACCATGTGGACTGATAAGGTTCAGTCTGATCATGTTTCATCACTTTTCAAGCCTGAACTGTCTGTTGTTAGCTCAACATTTGCATGTGTGTTCTTTCACTTTGACTGTAGCTCGTAGGCTGTGCCGAAAAAATTACACCCGACGTTTATTTGGAACCCAGCTATTTTTTGGTATTTTACAGTAGGCAGGACTGGATCAGGATCTTAATACATGAAGCTTCTTTATTCTGATAAGGGAAGTCTGTTGATCGTTTCTACTCTAAAAGCCTGGTGTGGACTCTGTTCTCACCTCGTGGTTCATGATCTTTCCATACGTCTCCACCAGAGACTCTGCGTAGAACGGCGTCTCTCCGTACAGCATCTCGTACATGCAGACCCCCAGAGACCACCAGTCACACTCCGGTCCATAACGGCCCATCCCGTCCTCCATCGCCTGGAGGATCTCTGGGGAGATGTAGTCTGGAGTGCCCACGGCCACCGAGGACTGAACCTGAGCAGACCACCAAAGAAAAGACCGATCAATGACTACATCAGGATCAAGTGGGTCCCTCTAAAACTCAGACCTTTACTGGACTGATTAAACTGATCTGGGCCCGGGTGACCTGTATGAGCTTTGAACTGATTTGTGTGACGTTACCGTGCCATCCTCCATCATCCGGAGGCAGGAGCCGAAGTCGGCCAGTCGGATGTGTCCGTTGACGTCCAGCAGGACATTGTCTGGTTTAATGTCTCTGTGACACACAAACAGACATGCATCAATAAAACAAAATCACTGCAGCAGGAGAGTTTGTGACCAGGTGAGACCAGGTAGAGCACTGAGAGCTGCTGAGCCACAGAGGGACAACATGGCCGCCCCACAAAGCGCTCAGACTAAAACAGGAAACGGGTCAGACTCATGGAAACGCTGTGAAAGGAGGTCAGAACCACAGAGAGTTAGCCACACCAGCTAAAACCGCTCCGTCTTCTTCTTCCTCCATGAAATTCAGCTTCCTCTTCTTCTGCTGTCAAGTTTTCTCAACAATTTTCAGAGGGCTGGAAAACATGGCCAAAAAATAAAATCCCCCGTTTTCTTTCTATACTACTGAATTTATGATCTGAATCGATTTTTCCCTTTTAAAAAAAACAAACAAAAAAATAAACAAGTAGAGCAAAATAACATGGATCAAGTTTTGCCTTTATATTAGAATTTCCCTCTTAAAGTTAAAGTGCATGCCATAAAATGCTCATTGTGTAAAAAACATATTTTATATATTTTTAACTATGTGTGTATATTAGGGCTGGGTTAAAAAAATCAAGTTAATCGATTTTAATTGATCCCTTTAAATGGTTCATAATCGATCCATAAAATTCAAAGATCGATCTTTAAACATGGGTAGTTTTTTCTTCATTGGACGGTCCGAGAAGCAGCCTGTGGAATCAACTCTGCTAGTCTCGAGTTTAGCGCTGCTTTCTGCTGAACAAGATCTCATGAGATGTTAATGAAAGCAGTCAAAAAACATGGTGGAAGCGAGTAGCACTACAGGGACACCACGCTATAGTGCACCAGAGCTTAAAAGTTGACGTTTGGACATATTTCAGATTTAACAAGCATTGAAGAAAAGACAAGTTGGACAAAAAACAAGTAACTTGCAGAATATGCATTAATGCATATCATTAATATGTGATAAATGTAACTGCTTTGGGTTCAGTTCTTAATGTAAAAACAGTTTTTAATGTACCAGGTCAAAAAGTCAATTACAGCATTATTTTTACTGAGATAACCCAGATCGAACAAATAATTAATTGAAATCCTGTAGACCTTAGATTAATATATATTTATATATATATATATATATATATATATATATATATATATATATATATATATATATATATATATATATATATATATATATATATATATATATATATATATATAAATATATACATATACATACATACACATATATATATATACATACATATATACACATACATACATATACATACATACACATATACATATACATACATACATATATACATAAATATATATATACACATATATATATATACATACATATATATATACACACACATATATATATATACACACACATATATATATATACACACACATATATACATACATATATACATACACACATATATATGTACATACACACATATATATACATATATACATACACACATATATATATATGTACATACACACATATATATACATATATACATACACACACACATATATATATATAAATATATTTACAAAGAGATCAATAAAGTCCTATCTAATCTAATTATCTAATTTAATCCAGTGTGTATATGTTTTTATAATTCATGTTTAACTCTGAAAGCCGAGCTGTTTTTCACAGAAGCCTCTGATCAATGTTTTATCACATCTAAAAATCCTAAACGTGTGCTTGTTCAAAACAAGACTTGGCCTACATCATAAAAACTGTACAGCTTACAGTTTTTATAGTTTTATTTTCAAGTATTTATATTTTGAAACATTGTAACAATTTACAATTTAAGCAAATCAAGAAAAAAAATTCATTTTTAATTTTTAAATATTCTGCAGAAAAGAATTCCAGTTTATTGATTTAATCCATATATTATCTGGCCCTAACCGTGCACCTAAAGGGCAGGTATGTGCCCCCAAACAACCCGAGGCCCCTTCAAAAAAGGTGAAAACGTTTCATTAAAAATGTTTCTGGGATATCAGCAGACTGGATTTTGGCAAAAACCATTTAGCACACATCCGTACTTTAATGTCATTATGAGAAATTTGCCTGGAACTCCAAGTGCAGCATCACAGGAGAGTATCAGGAAAAGCAGTGAGTGAGTGAGGAAAGATGTTTTTAATCATTCATGAAGGTAAAGAGTTGAAATGCTAAAAATATGGTAAAAAATTTAAATATAAGATGGAGTGGTTTGGTGACTTTGTTTCAACATTTTTCTCAACATTAATGAGTCAATTTTTCTCTCCTTTAGCTGCCACCATAGAAATAAATAAGAGACAAAACAAGTGTTCAAGAAACGTATAAATCAGCCAGAGGGTAGGATGATAACGTTTATATCATTTTCTTAGCGCATTCTTTGTGCCTGTAGTGAAGCGGCTTTATCGTCTGTTCCTAATTTACTCCTCGATTATAACAGGGACACTTGAACAGATAAAAAAAGCAAAAACTGAATCCGAATGGAATGCGGCCCTGTGTCAGTTTCTGCACAGGAAGTAAGGTTGAGGCAAACTGGCTGGACAGGAAATAACTACAGTTCCCAGGAGACACTGCTGCCAGGAAGAGCCTACTTCCTGTCAAACACAATGCCAACACACACACAAACTTCAAGGTGTGATATTTATGCCCGTGTGACGTTTCCCCTTCACTATGAGCGACACGGCGGTGTGGAAGAGAGGCGAAGTGATCCACCCTCTGTGCCAGCCACAGATCAGCTGACTGGGAATCAAAAATGACTTCTGAAAATGTCTACAATCAAGCATCAATTTAGTTTTAATTATTTTCGTCACAGTTTTTAACCTTTTTTCCCCTGCCAAAAGCTAGACAGTAACTAATAAAACAAGTGCACATGGACAAAAACTAAAACCAATATGTTCATTTAATAAGAACTATTTGAAAATGTTTGATGGAGACTTAATCCAATCAGACTTGATTCTGTTATATAGAAAGTAGGGCTGGGCGATATGGCCCAAAAATAAAATCTCCTATTTTTTTCCCCACAAAACTCGATTTACCATCTTAATCATTTTTTCCCTTTCAAAGCAAAAAGACTCTAGTGACACAAAAATGACATGAATCAAGTTCTACGTTTATGTTGTCAAAATATATTCCTAAACCAATCAGAATTTTCCTCTTTAAAGAGACTGTGAAGAGTTTTTGAGTAATTACAAAAAAGTCTCACTTTTAGACGTATGCCTGATCGAAATACACACTTTAAGATGAGTATCGATGAGTTTTATAGCATCTAAATAGGTTATCTATAAATGCTATTCTTTAGCCTTCCGTTCGGGTTGGACAGGGCCGGACTGGCCTGGATACTCAACCTCGGGGAACCAGACAATTAAAACTAGAGCAAATTTATATTATTTTATTATTTATATTACACGTCTGAGAGCACCGGGCTGTAAGTAGCGATTTTTAGCCGTCTACAACTACGATAATAACTTTTCCCCGCATTGCTTGTCGTCACACATCAAAAATTACCGCTACATAACTAGAAAGAGATACATTACCTCGTGGCTTTGCATCCTGTAAGTTGTTGAAAAAGAACTTGTAAAGCAATGCAGAGTTCCGACAAAGATCCATGCTGCATTTACCACAACAAACAAACACACTTTGGCTTCACGTCTCCGGTGAGACTAAAACTGGAACGTCCCCAGAGGTCTGAATTTCCCTCGGTGAAACCTCGCCACCCCGAGGTGTCAATCAAAGATGGATGCCCCCAGTGTGAACAGTTATTTAGCTCCTGTAATAATCAGTTTATTTGCACTTCTGACTGGGGTGTGTCGCTCTAGATCAGCTGTATACATAGTATTGTTAGACTTATATATACAAAAATGAGGCCATAGTGATAATCACATTCTTCATACAACAACGCAGGGCGTGCTAACAGCAGCTAACAATAGCCTGGTAGATCGACATGTTTTTTTCTGACTTTAACTGGAACGCCGATAAGTGGGAGATGATATCACTCCCATTTCCGAGGTTACAGGAACGCAGCATTACGCCGGCGATAAATTCTCCTCATAGCACCTTTAAATTAAAGTGAGTGGGGGTGCTGGTTTGGCGCAGTGGTTAGCAACCAGGCACCCCATGTACTTGCTTCTGCCGGTCCAGGTTCGAATCCCGCCTGTGACCAGTTTGCAGAGTGTCTTCCCTACTCTCTCACCCCCTTTCACAAGCCTATCCACTGTCTCTCTCCGATCAATAAAGGCACAAAATGCCAAAAAAAAAAAATTAAAAATTAAAGTGAGTGTCATAAAATGTTGATTATGTAGTTCTAACGCAGGCAGGTTTCCCTACATAAACACACAGTCTGACCCATATTTAATCTAATTTAAAAAATAAATAAATACTAGCCTATAAAAGTGCTTGTGCAAAAGCTGACAGGGCAACCATCATGAAAACTATAAAGCTTCAGTATTTATATTTTTTCACACTTTGCAACTACTTACAATTTCAGTAAGTGAATGAAAAAAATCTCAATTTGAATTTTTAAGTCTTCTGCATCATTCGAATTGATCGATTTAATCAATTTATTGCCCAGCCCTAATAGAAAGCAGAGATAAGTTAGGATTATATCCCATCACAGCTACTTTGGCTGAGTGTAAAAGTTGGATGAGTTAAAACGGACATCCAATCACAGCTGCCTTAGCTTGGTGGTGGTTAAATTTGTGGTTACATTTTTTTTTACATTCAAACTTTAGTAGCATTCAATTACAGGGCCCCAGACTAACTTTTTGCTCTGGTTGCATCGGTTCGGCTAAATTTCTTTAAGGTGCACCAGCACAAAAATTACCCACCCAAATTTTTCAGTGTCATCTTTAAAGCCACAAGGTCACCATTTTACCACTCTCCATAACTTTTACATAATGTTAATGATTCTTAAACAGAATAATATGTAAAGACATACTTGTCTTTATTTGAAGCAAAATTATATATATTAAAAAAAAATAGAGCTTTACAGAATGAAATTTACAAATTCAAATTAAAACATTAAGCAAAATAAAACATTTCCAATTAAATGTGCGTGTGCTTGAAGTGCTTTACTGAACTGAAATTTAACATTTCAAACTCAAAAAACTCAAGTTAAATAGAATATTTCAAAATAAAAAGTGCTAATGTTAAAAGTGCTACAGTGAACTGGAAAATGAAACAACCAGCAACGTAACTTTTAACTGGGTGGTCTTATTCTCCAATAAATTTGAACCTAGAATCAGACTTCACACACTTTGAGTGCACCTAATATTTTTTCTGGGTGCTCCAGTGTGCCCAAGAAAAAATGTTCGGTGCACTCACAAATTTTGGGTGCATGTGCGCCAAAATGGTTGCACTCTGGAGCCCTGAATTGAATGTTTCATTTTATCCATCTGTAAAACATGACTTCAGAAATTCAAAGAAACATTAAAAAAAATAATACTTTAGTCGACGAAATTTACAGTTGATTTCGTCAACTAAAATGCTGTGGAATTTCACCAACTAAAACTAGACTAAAATTCAGACAATTTAGATGACTAAATAAGGACTGAAACTAAAATATAGTTTAGGCAAAAGATTATAATTAAAACTAAATGCTGTCAAAATCAACTCTGTTACAGACTAATATTCAGTGCACTCACAGTCGCCCAGTGTTTCTGTAGAATGTGCATCAATGTAATGAATATAAAGAATAACCAGAGCATCCAGCATAACCAGTGTAAGCAGTACCTGTGGATGTAGTTCTGCTGGTGGATGGAGTGGATGGCGAGCACCATCTCAGCCACGTAGAACTTGGACATATCCTCAGGAAGACGGTCCTCAAACTTACTGAGCAGAGTCAGCAAGTCTCCGCCCACGTAGTAATCCATCACCAAGTACTGCAGAGACATATTAATGCGTTAGTACTGCAGGAAATCACCCAGGTGTGTCTTTATAACGCTGTAATAACTGTGGTTCTTACCAGGAAGTTGTCGTCCTGGAATGCGTAGTGTAAAGTCGTGATCCACTGGCTGTCTCCTTTTACCAAAACATCTCGCTCCTCTCTGAAGCACGCCGTCTATACGGAAATTATAACATAGATGTTACAACGCAGCAAGCGAGTGTCACATGAGAAAAACGAGGCCGGTACACAGGGCTAGGGGTGAGTGTTGAGTATTTCAATGCGGTTAAAAAGCCAGCATTTCGGGAAATGTTACAAACATAACAGACAGTACGATTTGCTGGGGGCAACGCAGGTCACAAACAACGATTCCTAAACTATAAAGTCCTTTAAATTTATTATTTTTATTTATTTATTTTATTTAAAAGCTCTTGGCATTCCAATGAAAATATTAAATACACTGGAGAAAATGATGTTTATTGATTTTGATATGGCGTACCCTACGAAAGAAGATTAGGGCCACTGAGAAAAAAAATGGAGTCAATGTTTTTTTTTATTAATATTTCTCTAAAGAAAAATAAAGTCCGAATTCTGACTTTTTTCTCAGAATTCTGACTTTTTTCTCCAGGATCACACCCTTTCTCTTTCTTTCGCACTCTGTGGAATAACCACAGAAATCTTAATAAAAAAAATTGGACTCCATTATTTTTTCTCAGTGGCCCTAATCCTCTTTCGTACGTACTCACATTGTTATGCCACATATTATCCTTACATTATAAAATGGCCCAAAAATAATGTAGACAATATTGTTTATCTGCAATAATTTGTAGGACAATTAACATCCAGCAAAATTTGTTACTGTGACTAGTCAAAAGAATGGTGTGTATCTGCTTGTCATAGACTCGGAAGTGAGGAAAGACATAAGAAAAACAATGTTGGTGGATAACTTTAGAACACATCACATCGACAGAAACTCACCTCAGCCCTCTTTAGCATCTCCCACTTATTGAGGATCTTCATCGCGTAAACTCTCTCCGTGTGCTTCATCTTCACCACAGCAACCTGAAGAAGGAAGAGAGAAATCAGTATTAACAGGGAAAGATGAGGAAGGAAAGACGTGAAAAGGCTCGAACCACATCTCAAATGATTTTCTCTTTGTCAACATCGACCAGGTTTTTGGGACTGTGGACTGGCTTCTATAATCTCTGGCTGACTTAAGTCTCTGGTGGTCTGGTTTGGTTCAGTTCAAGTCCGAGTGGTAAACTCCAATGTTGTTTACATTTCCACTGCCAGTGGTACCTTCACTTGAGGACAGGGATGTGGGCCGGGAGAAGAGGGTCGTGCGAGGTACATATATTGCCTAAGTATTTGCTCACTTGTCCAAATGAGAGAACTCAGGTGTTTCGGCTGCTTCTGCAAACATTTATGAAAGAATGGGATCGTTCTCAGGAGCTCAGTGAACTCCAGCGTGGTACCGTGACAGGAGGAAACCTGAGCTATAAATCCAGTCCTGAAGTTTCCTCACTACTAAATATTCCACAGCCAACTGTTTGTAGTGTTATAACAGTGAAAATACGCAAAGGTTTTTCCTTTGCAAATTCAAAGTCGATCAGCGTTCAGGTGAAGACACTAAGAACTGCCAGTCCAGTAGATGGCGATGTAGGTTTGCAGAGAAACAGCGCTGCTACAACACGCGTACGAAGAAGAGAAACTTTTCACAGACAACAATGGCAAGTGGACACATAAAGACACAGGAGTTTGTTGCCTGGACAACAAATTAATTGAAAAATAATCGAAATCAACATTTAGACCTAATCGAAGTTGTTTTTCTCATATCGATAATTTTGACTATTTTCCCTGTGGAAGTCATGTTACTGCACCCCCTCCATACAGTCTGCGTTCACTTTCACCAAGAACCAAGGACGCACTGCTTACACGGAGGAGACAAACTCCAATCAATCAGAAAACATTGTTGCCATGAAAAATCCTGACTCCGTTGTTTGGACACATTTTGGACTCTGCGCAGTGGACATCGAGCAGAGAAAAAGCTAAGTGTAAATACTTAAGGAAGACTGTTTCAATGACCGTCGGTACCACCACTAATTTGCTCCAGCATAGCATAAAATAATCGTTCATTTGTCGTAATCAGGGTAAGACCTTCGATTAATCGTTATCGCCCAGCCCTACAACGAATCTGTGGGATAGTTTTGTCTGGATAACAAAATGAGTACGGTAAGCAGCACACATGTTACCTGGTAGACGATAGGCCTGTGCTCAAAGTATTGATACAGCAAAATATCATATCGCACTCCTTTGGGATACGTGTATCAATATGGATTCTACAGAATCGATACGGCCTAAATATTTTGACAGTTGTTGTAAATACACTTTGGGTAATGTTAACAGTGGCACAGTTCAAGGTAGAAGACAAGCTACATAATGAAGCATATGTTCTAAATTTGAACTTAGGTCTACCATCTTTGAGGATCTGAATTTATGTCAAGTTGTAGAACTACTTATAACTCATCCTTGTTCTTTTTCTTCTTATAAGAGAAAACTAAACTTGTCAAGAATTTTGCTCAAAGCATAGTCAATGTTCACAATTTAGGTGTATCGGGATACGTATCGTATCGTGAAGTTGCTGGAAATACCCAGCCCTAGTAGGCGACTGAAGCTGTTGTTGTTCCTGGTATTTTTAGCCCTTATGTAAAAGAGTACTGCGCATACGGTGACGTCAGCGTTTCACCCTGAAATGCTCTGTATCTCGTCTACATTAAGCCGAAATGAATCTGTTTTCAAACACTTCCACTCTGAACCCTGGTTTCAAAAGTTTGCGGATTCAGATACACAAGGTACCGCTCCCATTTGAATGGGAGGCGAAATGAAAACAGTGAAAACTCTCAGTTTTAGGCTGAAAATGGAGCTGTGTAAACACCACCGGAATCCACATTGCGACGATGTGCTTCCACTTTCTCTGCTGTTGCATGGGAACTGACGAATATGTGATCAATCAACAGACTGCAGGACTTTTAGCTCCGCCCTTCAAGGTCGGTTTGGTACGCTCAGGGTGCCACAAGTGGGACAACACTGTTCAGCTATTTGGGTACCTTTCCTCCTTATTCTTCATCTTTGACTTTGTTGTCATTCGTGGGAATTTGTGTTGCAGTAGACATCAACACAGAAGTACAAGATAAAATATAAAACATACAGGAATTAGGAAAATCAGGAAAACCCTGAGCACAAGGGAAAAGCAAAGGTATTTAAACCACAGAAAGCCAGAGGATAAATGACTAAATCTGGCAGTGGAAACGCCTGTAAATGTGTACTTTAAAGAGCTCAACTGAGAAAGAAATGCAGCCTTACTGGCTTCTTTTTAGCTGAAGGCTGGTGTCTGAACCAGTGCTGGAAAGCTGTGTTTATTCCTCATTTAAGTTATATAGTACAGAGAGCAGGTGGTTTGGCACTCTGTGGATTGAGGTTGACACCACTCTCCTGGTTAGAAGTTTTCATTCTGTGAGATCAGCGACAATTTCAGGGAGTAAACATCAACACTGAAGGAGAGAGACAGTAACTGAGTTCTTTAACTGTGCCTCAGGTAGAGTTTTCAGGTGTGTTCAGAGCAGCGCTGTGATTGGCTGGCTGTGATGAACCTGAGCAGGTTCCAATAACCTGTCAGACTGTTGCGATACATAGACACACCTGGAATTACAGCCTCACACAAACACAAAGAAACACACAGAAATGGCAGCTCTAATCTGTGGAGCTGTGTGTCCGGGCATGTGTGAATGTGTACATGTGTGTGTTTGGCGTGCTTGTGTGTGTTTGTGAGGACCACAGAGACGTTGGTCCTAACAAACACACCAACATCACCGTGTGTGTGTGTTTATATCCTCAGGCAGCGGGCAGGTGTGGCCCCGACACACCTTTCCTCTGGTATGTGGGCAATGAACACACACACACCGTTCGGTAAGAGCTGATCAAACTGCAGCTGAGGAGAAGAGCCTCACAATCTGAGAAGGCTGTAAACTCCATTACCCATGAGCCCTCAGGGATGATGACACACAGGCATTAATGCTGCGTTAGAACTGGGAAGTCCAGATTTCCGAGTTTTGAGTGGGAAATTTCAACTGGGATGCCCGCCTGAGGTCGGAATTTCCTACTGGGAAGTCGTCACCACCACCCCCCTGCTTACAATTAAAGATGGCTGCCTCGAGTGTAAATAATTATTAAGCTCCTGTAATATTCTGTTTAGTAGCACAGCTGACTAAATCAGCCGTATACATACAACTGTTTGACATGTATTTTTGGAAAAACTGTTTTAGTGTCATTTATATCCTTCATGTGGTATGTGCGAACTACAACGCAGGCTACGCTGACAGTTAGGGTTGTCCCGTTACAACTTTTTCACCTCCAATACGATACCGATATTGCAACGTTGAGTACTGGCTGATACTGATATCGATCCAATACGATATCAGCAGGAATCAAACATACTTTATTACTTATTTTGTAGAATGTACAGTAAGAAAAGGCTTCATCAGGTGAGATTACTCAAACAGAGAAAAGTAATCATCCATAGTAGGTATGAAAAAAAACGACCCATTTGTTATCAACCAATGGGTTCAATAAATTTTAACCTTAAACATAAGAATATAGTACAAGTAACTAAATAAATGAAAAATAAATTAGAAGACCTTGAACAGTAACCTCAAGAAATCCAATAAAAACAAAAACAAATATTTTTAAATTGTAAAATAACCACTGTGTTTAATCATAAGCATATTCCACAACTAACACAAATAAATAAAAAAATAATTAGAATGGACTGCTTGTATAGGAGTTTTTGTATCATCAATTTTAGATTCAGGTCGATATAATTGGATATTTGTTTTTTGCTGATATCAGACCGATATCCCATATAAATACTGGATACTTCTCATAAAGTGAACATCATGCTTCATGTGTAGGCCTCTGCTCCAGTACTGACTAATGCTCATCATAAGCATAAGCTACAGCGATGCTGAAGCATTAATCAGGCTTAAGATTTACAGGATACAGGATGTGGACATGACTGAAAGAGGGCGGGACATGTGGATGACTGACTGGACTGACATGTGGAGAGCTCTTCCACCAGTATTGCAAGGGAAGCTGGAAGTGGCGTCACATTGGCTTAAAAAACATTTACGTCAGTTTTCAAATAAACTACAACTCCCGTTATGAAGTAAATGGGGCGAAACCCTCTCAGCAGCCAAGGATGAATGGAGTTTTACATTTATAAAATTCAACATTTTTTGGTGACGCCAATCTAAATCAAACCTAGATGAAATTTACCTTGATGATAGGGACATATTACCCTGACATGCCAGATGGACAGTTCCATATTGGAAATATCCTCTAAACCAGTGGTTCCCAAACTTTTCACAGCCTGTACCCCTTCCGACACTTGACCTCCAGCCATGTACCCCCAACTCTCATGCACTTATAACACCGAGAAAAATAAATATTTAAGCCTGCCGCACTCCAACCTCCCACATTTTACATGCATAACATACAAATAAAACCTATTAAAGTGAATTATTTCGAACTAAATAGACTGATTTACCAACAATGTCAGTGGGCAACACCAGTCCACTTTTGAAAAAGAAATGTACATTTCTGAAACATTTTCATTTATGAACTTAAAGGATAACTTCGGTTCCTGCAGCTTTTACATTGTTTATAGAATGAAGAACAACAATATACTCACCCAGAAGGCTTTCCTGATGCAAACGGTGCTTCGGGAGATATTTAGATCCAAAATCGAGCAGCGGACACCGATATAATGGTAGCCCGTAGGGCATAGATCGCCGCTCCTAAAAACTGCATTAATCGTTCAAAAACTCATGTTTTTCACCGATATTCCATCATGATTTGCTCCGAAAGGACCGCCATTGCAGCCTGTGTCTCTCCACACAGCGCTGTGTGGCTGAACTAACCTCTGAACTGACGAGCTGTTTACATGCTCTTTGCGCATGCGCAGTACTCTCTGGAGCGTTGCGATCGCTTCCTTATCTGTATATCTGTATACTGTGGCTCCAAACTGTAAGGATGTCCATCATATTCAAAGTCCTCCTCCACAACATCTTCATCCCATAGACATTCGTCCATTTTGCACAAAACTGGAAGAAGAAAGTTGATTTATAGCTGCCGATCTTCCCCTGAAACAATGAGCCGCACTGCGCATGCGCCGCGAGCTAAACAGCTCGTCAGTTCAGAGGTTAGTTCAGCCACACAGCGCTGTGTGGAGAGACACAGGCTGCAATGGCGGTCCTTTCGGAGCAAATCATGATGGAATATCGGTGAAAAACATGAGTTTTTGGACGATTAATGCAGTTTTTAGGAGCGGCGATCTATGCCCTACGGGCTACCATTATATCGGTGTCCGCTGCTCGATTTTGGATCTAAATATCTCCCGAAGCACCGTTTGCATCAGGAAAGCCTTCTGGGTGAGTGTATTGTTGTTCTTCATTCTATAAACAATGTAAAAGCTGCAGGAACCGAACTTTTCCTTTAAAGCTTTAATGAAAAGGCTGTCTGACTGAACTTACTGTATGTTACTTTAAGAATCTTTGATAATTTAGGACAGATTTCCATCTCCAAGATGCCTCAGCCTCTCTGCCAACACTTCAGGCCTTTATCAAAGCTCACAATACAAACATTTATCAGTTTGAGCCTGAACTACTGAAACAACTGTTTAAACCTGAAAGTTTTTCACGTACCCCCTACATCACTTTGTGTACCCCAGTTTGGGAACCACTGCTCTAAACCATCTGGAAAAGAGCCCTGCAAAAATATTTTTAGGGGCAGAACCTCCAAAAACAACAGCAGCTGTTGATTGGACGATCGTTCGGTTCATCACACTCATCACGGACCAATCCATATCAAGGAACGCTGCTATGACGTAGCATACATAGCGGCTAAACGATAATCTTAAGGTAGTTAGGCTAACGGTTAATGGTTGTTAGTAGGGCTGAACGATTTGAGAAAATAATCTAATCGTGATTTTTTCCCCCCAATATTGTGATTTACTCTGCAATTGGTTTAATTTTCCTCATCTTATGTATTCTTAAACAAACATAAGCAGTCGATCTTTTATAGCAAAATCAATATGGCATTAAATTAATCTAAGGATAAAAGATTTGAGAAAAAGTGGAGAAGTGAAGAACAGAAGCAAAATAGGTATGAAACTGTAAAAACTGGGTAAAAATGGCATGAAAGCGGAAAACGCTTAATAAATAGGTGCAAAATAGGTATGAAATTGCAAAAAAAATGGGGAAAATTGGCAAAAAAATTCTTAAAGTGGCTTAGGAAAATTGATTATAGTAGCAAAATTGGGAATTAAATTTGAAATTAAATGTCAAAGACCATGAAAAAATTCCAAAAATGGTTCTGACAGTGGCCAAAAAAAGATCAATGGGGGCAAAATAGGCATAAAGTTGTAAAAAACGGGGTTGAAAAAAGGTTAAAATGCTCTAAAAGGGAGAAAAAAGTGTATGAATAGAGGTAAAAAAAAATAGGCATGAAATTGCAAAAAACTACATCACAATGCCAAATTGTTCAACACATTTTGGGCTAAAAATATTGAACTTTCTGCGATTTGAAAATTGGCATATTGCGATTTAATCTAAATTGCGATTAATATTTCAGCCCTAGTTGTTAGCCACTACGGCTCGAGGCTTACAAAGGCAAACAGCAGTTAATTTCCGTTCACTGTTGTTTGCCCTTATTAGTAGTTAGCTTAACTACCTTAAGACAATCATTTCACATTAAATCATACCACACTTTTAACACTTATATGTGACATGAACCTCGTCAAAGACAATCCCTACTGAGAAAACTTATGAGGAGAGCATATTTCACCAAGCATCACCGAGTAACCATGATGACCACAGGCTAACCGGCATTAGCTGCCATTATTTGTACAACAGGAAGTGACTTGACTTCCTGTCAAGTCATTTCCTAACTTGACAGGAAGTGACGTTGGAGGTTGGCAAGACAGATATACACGATTTCAGAATCAGAATCTCAGAATCTGCTCTGCAAGGCTAGAGACATATAACACTGTAAATTTTGAAGCCAATCCATTCAGTGACGGCAGAGATATGTTTTTTTTAAATACAGCTTCATATTAACTTCTTGGATTTTTTGAAAATTTTAGGAGTTTTTCACATCCAGACAAATATCCCACCAAAATTTAACATCTTCTTCCTTGGACTAAACCATACCACTGGTAAAATTCTTATGTAAATCCATCCTGTAGTTTATGCATAATCTTGCTAACTTAAGTCTGTGGCGGGGGGAGACAGAACACAGAGTAGAGAAAATGTCAACCAGAGGGACAAAGTGGGACATGTAGATGACTGACAGGGGATGGGACCTGTACAAAGTTTACAGAAAAACAGAATTACATGAGGGGGGCATTGTAAAGATAGACAGGGAGCATAAGGTGTGAATTATTAACAGGGGGCTGAATATGTAAAATACTGACAGCAGGAAAGACTCATAAAAGACAGACATGAAGCAGAACATGTACAGAGACGCACAGGAGGAGGGACATGAGGAAGATCGGCTGTGGGCCGGACATGAGGATGATAACTCTTATCTGGTCACACACTTAAGGGCTGCATCCCATTCTTCTTCATATTTCTACACTGAGTAAACAATGACTGGCTGCATCCCATTCTGCTTCATATCTATCATCTGTTTACTTCTCAGAAAGGAGGAAGGGGAGGAAGAGGGGGAGGAGGGGGAGAGGGAGGATGTAGAGGAAGGGGAACAGGAAGTCTTACCTCTCCAAAAGCTCCTCGTCCAATCACCTTGAGCATTTCAAAGTCGTCTCTGTGGAGCCGCATGTCCTTCACGGTGCTGGTGAACGGTTTCACTGCGGACACATTGAAAACAGCTCAGTTAGGATTTGATAGTCATATTAGGTTCTCGTTTTACCATTGCTGTTGTGGGCTTTCAGTGTAGCTTAAAGCAAATAAGTCTCTATCAGCCTGATGTAGGGCTGGGAAATATATCCATTTAATCGAATAATTACCTCCGCCAAGGAGGTTTTGTTTTTGAGAGAGTTTGTTTGTTTGTCTGTCTGTCTGTCCGTCTGTGAACAAAATAACTCAAAAAGTAATGGATGGATTTTGATGAAATTTTCAGGAAATGTTCAGCATGGGAAAAGGAAGAACTGATTCAATTTTGGTGTTGATCTGGATCAGCATTTGGCCACCATGATGAAAAATGTGATTTTTGTGAATAACTACTGAACTAAAATAGACATCATTATGAATCCTATTGCTAATGGTATGTTTTCATGGTCGAGGAATCTAAATATCTTGATGAAATGAAGGTAGGACTAATATTAATGGTCAAAATCACAACATGGGTGAACACTGTGGCGCTGGCGGAGGTCTGTGCTCTCCGAGGGCTTTTCTGGTTTAGTAGGGATTAGGGCTGAACAATATGGACAAAATTTCATATCTGGATGTTCATGCCAGATATCTCGATATCGATATGACTATATGACAACGGGTTCTGTGAAAACCAAGAATTTTTAAGAAAAAACAAAACATCATTATACAAAAGAAAATGGAACGTGTAGTTTTATTTATAAGAAATCTATATCATTTATATTGTTGCTTTTTGATATTAATATCTTGAATGTTCATATCTCGATATAGATACGATAACGATATATCATTAAGCCCTAGTAGGGATGCATGGTAGTATCAGTTTGATATCAGAATCGGCCAATACTGATATTTTTGCAGACATTTACCGGTAGATATATCGGCCATTACACAAATTTACAATATTGGTGCTAGTTTTAATCACTGCATTGGTACATTTAAAAATCAGGGGTTAGATTTTTGTAAGAGTTAAATGCTGTTTTTCTTGTATTACATCTGTTCCACGTAAAAAAAAAAACCTGTAACATAGCAATAAACAAGTCAATTTCTGTTAAGTACAGAAGTTGTGCTCTTAACTAGAAATATTTGTATTAAAATAATCAGTAATGAATTAAAAAATATCAGATTTCTGCAAAAATCCAATATCATGCATCCCTATTTTTTTGGTTCTTATATCTTCTGAACAAAATCAGTTAAATGAGATCTTACTCTATATGTTTCCCAGCTCTACCCTCATCACAAGAGCTGATTAAATATTACTATTACTTATTAAGAGGTGTCAGGAGGGGGGGCGTTAGGACCCTGCAGAGCTCCTGATCTTTAATTCATCTGATCGTTAAACTGGGTCAAACTCGCACCGTGGCGTGGACGTGGAGACGCTCCACCAACACACCATCCTGCTCCACCTGGTCATGTGCTGAGAGTAAGAACAGCTGATTTAAGAGGAAACACGGAAAGACGAGAACGCATTTGGTCAAAACATCAGCCGCCATGTGGAGAGGCAGGATCATGAGACACGGTGTTGCTATGGTGACTGACAGACTGAGAGACATCATCATCATCCTCATCATGAAGGCTGAAAGCAGAGCAAATCAAACCAGAACAGCTCTCTAACAGGGTCAGACTGAACCAGGACAAACTGGGACAAAGTGGGACACAACAAGGAGCCCAACACAGTCCTGGATTCAGTTAACGCTCTGTCATCGATACACAATTCAATGCAAACACAGAGGGAGCTTCACTTCTTTATCCTCTCCGTGTTTCTGCATGTTTTCTTTGAGCTCATGGAAAGAGATCAAACACTGCTGCAGTGCCAACAGATACTGTTGAGCAATCAGGGGGCTAAAACCAGGACGTGGAGCAAGTCTTGAGCTGCGTTCACACTGCACACGACTCTGTGACCATGATCGCGTTACCCACTGAAGTCGCATAGCCTGTCCATAAATACGCCGTGGCTCGGTGACATCATGTTTGTTCGTGTTTCACCGCGTTCATATCATATATCATATAATAGGATGTATTAACTGACATTACTCCAACTGTATCCTTTTCACTCACCTACTAAACACAAAACACTGCAGCTGATGGTCCATCAGCAGCATCGTCTGTGAGTTCGCAGGCAGAACTAATGTCCTCACTAACTAATGTTTCCACACGGACATAGATTGATACTCTGTAGTCTGGAAAAGATAAACTTTTTCAACTGTGGCAACAACCTACGAGCAAAGTGATCGCCTTGAACGTGGCCAACGCATCGCCCCTTCGCGGCTGTACATGGACTTTGCATGGAGAGTGATCACCGAGGACGCTCAAGTCTCATTCGGTGTGTAGGCACCTTTTTACCCCTTTCAGATTTGCCAAGAAAAACCTGTTTAAACCCGGTAACAATCGGCTCCTGTCGGCAGTTTGAAAGGGTTTAATCGACATTTTGACCCACGTTGTTTGACTCTGCAAGCAACATTGGTTTTTATCTGCTTGCTTACGATCAGTTTCAGTGGTAACATCACACCTGGGTCGACCTTTACAAATCACATCGGCGTAATGTCCCCACGGCACAACATCACACCCAACCCTTCTGTCTGCAACTTTGCCATTGGCTCTCTGCCATTTTAGCAAAAAGTTCCATCCACCTTTGTATCATCAGCACATAGTTTGTACATGTTTAAAGAGGGACAAAAGTAAAGAAAACTGTGTCCATTGCCTTTAAGCTCCTTTCCATTGTTTACGTGGTTGTGTTTCATCACGCTGTTGATGTCATTAACATGATGACATCAGCTTGATGCACCAGAGGAAAAATAAACAGCCATGCAGCTCATCTGCTGGCAGTGGGAAAAGAGTCACTTGCCGATTGTTAGCAGGTTAATCGGCATTGAAACAACCTGCGTACACACGTTGATTTTAATGTAGAAGCGGTAATATAGACAAAGTTATATATAGACAAAGTTTGCAGGCTTCAGACAATTGGGGCACTGTTGTAAACAGAAGGCACAAACGCAACCAATACTCTCTGTATTCTGCCATTTTCATTGTCATGTAAATGGAAAATTAGCCGTAACAGAATTTCAGTGCCAACAACGTCAAAAATGAGCTGCTCCAGATACTGAATGCCACGCAGCATAGACTAATGCCTCTGTAAGTTTCTGGTGTTTCCACCCTGTACACGAGCAGTGAGGCCTTTATGTTGAAAATTAAGTCCACTTCCATTTCCTGTCTGCCATGGCAGCATTTTTGCTTCTTTGTTTTCGTTTCTGCTGACTGCCTCTGCTGAAAGAGTGACGTCTTTGATTTGCAAGGCATCCAGAAACATGAAGGAATTGATAAGGGAAAAGACTAATGTTATTGACTGTGCAAGCGCAATTTCAAATTCTTGTTTTGTAGCAGTATAAACAGCCCCTAACTTGTTATAACCGCATGTTATTGGTCCGTGGGAGGAGGCTGGAGTTCTCAGAAAGAACGCAAGTGCTGACCTCGATTTAAGAAAAAGATTTAATTGTGATTTTTCCGGCAGATATTGTGATTTCAACTCAATTCATGATTTTCTTTAACTCAAGCTTCAGTGCAATATTCTCTATGTTTACAGTATAGCCAACAGTAAGGAAATCAATGATCAAAAGCACATAACACATTATTCATCATCTAATATTAATGATAATAATCTGTTATCATAGTCTAACTTCAACTCAAAAACAGAGGCTTTGTGTTGTTCAACTGCTCACCAGCACTTCTGTAAATGCAGATTGCTGCAGATTTGTAAAACAGTATGTGTAAAATAGTTGGCATTAGATCCTGGATCAGTCAAGAGTGCTGCAAAAAGCTTTGGCAATCACATGATTGCATTGTCTAAAATTGCTGTTTCGATTCCGAAATTAATACATCTTTCAGCTCTATGATGAACTCATTTTACTTTAACAGATGTGCATCTCAGCCAGGTATACAAGGGAGGTCTGGCTGTATCCAACTTGCCTAATGAGGTGATAATTCAGTATTCGGGTCGACCACAAAACCTATTAACAACCAATAGGAACATCATATCAGTTCAGACTGAGTGGTGGAGAGAAAAAAACTCAGCCAGCACAGCATGCACTGTTTTTTCCAACATTTACCTTCAAACTCAGACATATAAAATGGAAACGCTGTACTGCGAATGTGGAAAGACAGCCCAGTGTGTTTTATTTTTCATTCGGATGTCAAAACCTTCCTCATATATGTATTTAATCAAAAGCTTCAGTAATGTAAACACAGGCACACTCAGCTCAGTCCCACAGATAACAGAGTCACTGATTAACCCAATATCGTGTTTTCCCACTGATCCTACTATGTAGTGACTTATATATTTGAAGCTTGTCTGATGTTTGTTTTTTCATACTTCAGCACTTTAAAAACACCCAAACAGCCAGTTAAAAACCACTAAACTGCACCCTAAGCAGCATCCAAACAGGAACATGGAGCCACCCCTAAAATGCTTCTGGAACTTCATGTGAAAACACACCTTAACTTCACTGATCCTCACCTTAAGACCACACCTGAACACACCCTCGTGGTGCAGCTGTCTCTTCAAAATAAAGGCATCAGGCCAACAAAGAGAAGTCTGACAACCAAACACTGAGGTGTCAAGCCACCATCCACCTTAGTGATCCTTGAACCCACCTGGAACATTCCAGGATCATCTCCATGATCTGCCTACTCAGTGCTCACTGCATTATCTATCAACACTCTTACAAAACCATCACACTGTGCATATAACCTCAGTCCAGGATTCCCAAAGACCTGCAGGATCCCTGGGACTTCCAGAGGATCCTTGTACCTTCCTGGACCCCCATGTGACCCCTAGGACAACCTCAGAGTTGCAAGGACCTTCTCGGTGTGTTTACAAGACTTTGGACCATAAGGCCTGGCACTGGACCAGGTCAGGATCTTACCCCACTCCAGGAAGTCATGGACGTGCTTGTCCCTGCGGAGCGGGGTCTGGGACACCTCTGCGCAGAAGCAGAGCAGCAGGTCGAGCAGCGCCTCCACGCTCAGACAGCCCGCCTCCTTCTGCTCCAGCAGCAGCTCCTCCAGCCGCTTCAGCCGGTCCTGAGCCGACATCCTGTCCGGTAATGCTGCCTCCGATCCGGTTACAGTCCGACACCAGCCCCGCCGAGCACTCCGAGAGCTCCCCGCCGCCCAGGCCCCGACTCCTGCCGAGTCCTGCCGAGCTGAGCCGAGCTCAGCCTGCTAGCTGCGGCTAGCTCGTTAGCTCCTGGAGAACATTCCCGACATTTTAGCAGTTCGGTGCTCGGTGTGTCGGTGTGTGTCCGCTGGTTTCCCACCGTCCGCCCTCCGTGTGTGGAGCCGTTCAGTCCGCGGGCCCTCCCCGCTCCGTGTCCCCGTTCCGTGTCCCGGTAAATCTGGACTCTGCTCTCCGCCTCGGGATGTCGGTCAGACCGTCGCCTCTCTCAGGCTGTCCGTGGCGGATCCATGTCCTCAGCTCGGTAACATGTCCGGGAGAACCGGGCCGGGCCTGGCTCGGATAATAACCCGGGTCCGAGCGGGTTAGGGTTCGGGCTAGCACGGTTTCTGACGGTTTTGAGGATGTTAACGGAGGCTGCCGGTGTGGCTGCTCGGTGGGAATATGGCTGAATCAGGATCGGATCATCGGGAGCAAGTTGCGCAGACTCAGACAACTTCCTGTCTGCGAGATCACCAAAATAAAACAGTTATTATTTCCTCCCCCCTAGACCTTTAAATCAGGGATGGATCAAAACAGTTTTTCTCTCCGTCAGAAGGCAAACGTTTTGCAATTCGACATTTAAAAAATACTCACATTTTAGCAAAATGAGCAGTATATACAACTGTCATTAGAAGCTGTTCATTAACATTTGTTACACTTAAATTAAAACTAAATTTTTTTTTTTCTAATTGTTTTGTTCTTTTTTATTAGTTTTCTGAACTGAACACTGAATTAAAGCAGTTTGACTACATTCTAAGGAAAACTACAAAACATTTACTGGGCATTAAAGTATATTTTAGATTTTTATGTTTAATTTAATTTATTTCAAACTTATACACTTCTTTTTCAAAATTCTGTTTAAGTAAATATTATGTTAGTTTTTTTCACAGTGTGCATATATTTTTGATATTTTTAACTGACTGGTAGATTGCATTCAAACTTCTCATTTTGACATAATCTGAGCATCTGATGTCTTGTTTACAGATGCATTAAGCAGTTTATATAATGCTTTATCTTTTTTTTTTAATTAATTATAATGTTTTTTTAACAGGACAAAAAGATAATCTGGTCATTTCAAGATATTTCTCTGCCAATTTATACATCCCTAAACTTTTTCCTTCATTTATAATATAATCCATCAGATCTTGACACTTGTGCTCAACTAACTGATGAAAAATACTCATGCATGAACACCTTAGATATGACTCAACTGCTAATATATGAAACAGAACATACTTAATTAACAGAAAAATAAAGTCACATAGAGCTTCTTTAATTTCATTATATTATCTTAGAATGACATTAGTACTGAATAGGAAACAATTACTTAGTTAATCATCCTAATATTTCCAGTGTACTGAAAAAAAGACAAAACAAAAAGACTTTTGTCATCTTAATAATGTTACAGAACAGGTTAACTGTAACCGAACCCCTCCATTTCCATTATTTAAAAAAAGCTACAAATATTAAATACTCACTGGTAAATGAAAATAAATGTCTTAAATATGACACTTAATTTAACAAATGAACTTACAATTAATTTAATCAGATCAGCAGATCTAAATAAAGCAGTAAATCTAAAAACAGGCCAGAATATAGTATGTATGACGTTCACCAATCATACAACCCGACAACACCAGCCTCTGCTTTTATGCTCTTATTTTGAAGGAAAAATTCCCCTCACCGGAAGTTGGTGTCTTCTATTCTGGGCTGGCTTGACTCACCTGTCTGTCGCTCCCTGAGGAACACAGAGGCCCCGCCTTCCTGCACCGGAAACGCTCCGGACACATGACGTAATACGTGATTGACAGGGGCTGGGAGAGACTGGTACCGCCTACGGGAGAGGGGTCTGACATCATCATTGTGACGTCATGGACAGAGATAACAGACTGTCTTTGTTTAAGACTGTACTGATTGACAAGATGTTTACAAACAAAACTTAACAAGTCGATTATTAACAAGGTCATTTAAACAGTCACTTAATTAAACCATAGATAAGAAAATTTTACCATGATTTAAAACCTCTTTAAAACAAATTCAAAGTCAGTTTATTATAATTGTAATTCCCTTAAATACAAGATTTTTACAATTGAGTCAATTCAAAATGTAATTTTTAGACAAATCACTATTTTTACAAGTCATCGAATGATCAAGTCCTTCAATAAGAAGAACTTGGCAGACTTATAAAAGTAATTTGTTAGATTGTCTAAAATTAGGTTTTATTCCATTTATTCAAAGGCAGTTGCGTTGTGTCTTGTAATCAATCACTTTATTATTCAGTAACTTAAGAAACAAGTCAAATGATAAAGTAGATTCAGTGGAAATGACTTAATAAAAAAGTCACTTTGTAACATTTCTTTATTTTTAATTATATTTATTACAAGTCACTTTAAAAGAAGTCAGTAAATGACAAGCCAGATTTATGAAAGTCAATTATACTGTCACAATGGACACAAATCTTATTTAAACAAGTTATATTTTACACAACAGATTTTATTAACACGTCATTTTTTTATTTTACAACATCATTATGCAAAGCTTCAACACTGCAATAATTAAACTGAATTTATGCTAGGCAGTGACATTAAACCGAGCCACCTTGTAATGAAAATATTAACATGCTAAAAAAAAAAAAAAATTAAAGCTAAAAAACCAAAAACCTGAAATAAAATTAAAAATCTAAGAAATATTAAAAAGCCAAAATAAAAGTACCAAAAAGCTTAAAATGCATATTCGAAAGCTTTTAGAAAAAAACTTTAAAAAAAAAATATGTTAAGGCTGAAAAAAAGAAACATAAAAAGAAACATATTTTAAAAAAAAAACTAAAAAAAGAGAGAAAATATTAAAAGCTAAAAAAGTGAAAAAGCTAAGAAAAAACATTAAAAAGATTTTTAAAAACTTCATTTAGGATTTCCTCCATTTTTAGATTTATACGATGGAATCATAAAGATATAAAATTTACTATTATTTTGCTTTCAAGTAAATGTTTTTTTTTAATCTTAATTTGTAGCTTGTGTGATTGAATGATTTGCTTTTGGCAGATTTGCTGGTGGCTTCATGTGATCTGAAGGCAGGACAGTCTTATGTAAGCATTTTGTCCTGCTTCTTCAGCCTTTACATGACCTTTAACCTTTTCTGGACTGTCCAAATATCCATGATTGTTGCATTTGGCATGGTAATTAAACAAAAATACCAATATCACATATAAGCCAATTGAATATATTTTTCCAGCACATGTAGAAGCAGAATTAATGCTTTGCTTCTTATTAATTTGTTTTCTTCTCTGTTGGTTCATTAATCTCCTTATGTCACTGCTGATGTCAGTGTGAAGATCCTCCACAAGGTGGCGCTCATATGTACAATCAAATAGAAACTTCAGTAAGTAAAAAAGTTAAAAAAAAAAAAAAGTACTTTATTTGTAATAGAAACACTTTTAAACTCCTGATAATAAAAAATGATGATACAGTTAAGCAGCTATGAAAGGTTAATATCTGTTCACATTATTTAATTTTATAATAAAGGCTGTTTCTTCATAATTTAATGGTCACTTTTAAATGTTCTGAATGTCACTTATTGAGAATTTGTTTTTTATTACATAAATCATGAGCAGGCATTAAACCAAGCTTACTCTTTGAAGAATTAATGAGGATTATTTAAAATATTTTTTATCTATTTGTCATTATTTGATGGGTAGTAGATGGATTTGTCATTATTTAATATAAATTATCTTGATGAACAGAATTTCACGGGTTCACTGTGAGGGGATGAACAGGCCTGTGCTGCTCTCTGCTGGTCAGATGTTTAATTGGGACACAAGAGTCATCATGTATTTACACAGATTTATAAAGGCCTTTAAATACACTGTAAATACAAATAAACCACCAAAGGCTTTAAACCAGTGTGATATAAAAGGTGATATATATCTCCGTGTAATAAGTTAATACATTGTACATCAAATAAATATGTTTTGCATTGATGAAGTGTGTTTACAAGGAGCATAGTTTTAAAGCGTACTTTCATATACAAAGTGCATATTTACATAATGACTGTGTATTTAGATGGTCATAATAAATTAATAAAGTGTGAATTGATAAATTGAGCATTGTGTGTATTTATATACAAAATATGCGTTCATTTATGTGGTGCTTTTATAAACCAAATGTGCCTGTAAAAATTAGATCTAAATTTATGACATTTCTCTTGTCTCTGATAAACCTCTGTTAAACTGAACTTTATTCAAATTTATTGAGAAATTATCAAGTTATTGGTGAAAATATGGAAAACTTTCCTGTCTCAAATAATTCTTTGAAATATTCCAGGATCAATACCTGGATTTGGCTCAATATTTCCTTGTGCCATAAGCAACATTCCCTGGAAATTTATCAAAAACATTTTTGAGTTATCAAAAAAGAAAACAAAACACAGTCATTAACATAAGTTCCTTGGCAGAGGTAATTTGTACACCTTAGTTTCAAAAGTAGTATGGGAACCCCCATAGAGGGCAAAATGTCCTGTTTTTTTATTGTTTTTTTTTGTAAATTTGACTAATCTAGTTTTAATTTATTTATTTTTTATTGTTCATAGATGCTTAAGTTTTCTTTTTGCCCCAAAGTAGATGTCCTTTTGTTCCAGTCTTGTTGCTGGCGGCTGCTGATGTATTAAACTCTGTGTAACCGGTACATGTACGTTTTTAAGAAATACACTATTGTTATTGACATTCAAAATTAAACTTTGGAAAACAAATTATTTTTTGTGTGTTATGTATGAGCTATTTAGGTGGTGATGTAATTTTGTGGCCAAAGTTTACTTGTTTGTATGTTGAAGTGTAATGTTTGTTTGTTAAAAAAAGAAAAGTTACTAATAATATTGTACAAGAAAGTAGTATGGGAGGTAGAGCTTTCATTCTTCACACTCCCCCCTCTAAATTCACCACCTGGGTTTTTATCTGTCACAGTGATTAAAATATTTAGTTTTTGATCGTTTGTAAGAGTGGCCCAACTACCTCTGTTATCCTGTTTCAAAGCTGGCTTTGCAAGCCAGAACAACTGGTTCAGGCTCGCGTAAGCTTGGACCAGCATCTAGTTATACTATTAAAGGTTGTTCCCTTCCTTTTATATACAACATGCTGCCTGGGCTATTTAGGCTTGGACTATGCAGCTAGTTGTTTTATCCTTTCTTTTTCATTTAACATATAGTTAGGGATGGTTCTGGCTTGGGGCAGGTCCTCATTATGCAGCTCTAAGCCTTAAACTTTATTTGTATTAACCTTTTTGTAGGGCTGATCCCAGCTTCACAATGAAGCCAGGACTGATGCTACTCGCTGGACCAAGCAGCTATGGGCTTTAAACTTTCTTTTTGGTTAAGCATATGAGTAGGAATTGCTTAAGCTCAGTCAAGTCCAAGTCACTGATTTAATGTTATAGGCTTCACCCTTATTATTTTTCTAGTTAAGCTTGGAAAATATGAAGCATTGAGCTCATATTTATTTTGCTATAAGCTTGGATCAGGGCTTGATCAGGCTTGAACCAGCAGCTTCGAGTTACACTGCTTAAGGCTTAAAACTTTTCTTTTTGATACTGTTTTAGTCAGGACTGGCTCAGGCTTGGACCAGCGGCTGGTTTAAGGCTTAAACTTTGCTCTAAGGAGGTTCAGGAATCAATCAAATCTGACTAACTTTTTGTCATCATGCTATAGGCTTTAAATATACTTTTTTGGTAAAAATTTCTTGTTAGGGCTGGTTTAGGTTTGAACCAGCACCTTGATATGCTGGTGTGTGCTTTAAAATATTTTGTCAATGCAGATCAATATTTGGACTGGCTTTGAGCCTAGACCAGCTCCTGGAAATACTGCTATAGGTTTGAAAATATATCTTTTAGTGAAATTTATAGATAAGGCTGGCTGAGTGATCGGCTTCTTGTTATGCTGGTAGAGGTTTAAAACTTCCCCTTTTAAAGCAGCTCATAGACTGGGAGTTGTGCAGGCTTGAACCAGGTGCTGGTTATGTAGACTAGGCTTAAAACTCCCTCTTTTGATAGAATTTATGGTCTTGGCATTCTGAGTTTTGACAAGAAGCTAATTATGTTGATTTATTCTTCTTATTTTTTTTTGATAAATCCTTCAGTCTAGGCTCACTCCACCTTAACCTGGCTCCCAATAGTGCTGCTATGGGCTCAAATTTGACCTTAAATGAAGCTTAGAGAAGGACTGATCTTTGACCAGCTCTTTGCCGTGCAGTTTTAGGCTTCAAGTAGATTTTTTTTTTTTACGCAGGAGAAATTCCGGCTTATAACAGCACTTGATGACAGTGTTTTAGGCTTAATTCTTTCCTACTTGACTCCAAGACAAAACATCTGGCTTTCTACACTTGAACCAGCAACTATGTGCTTCTGTTTGCTTAAAACTTTCATTTTTCATGAGGCTTCAAGTCAGAGCTGGACCAAGCTTGGACCAGCTCTTAATTGTACTTCTATAGGCTTGAAACTTTCCTTTTTTTTTAAAGCACCTCATAGTTTGGGAGGGACTCAGGCTTGAACTAGCTCCTTGTTTTAACACAACTTACAGTTTTGGCCTTGTAATAACACTCCCTTATGATTAAAATGTCCTCTTTGATTAAGTCTTAGGGTGGCCCAGGCTTGGGCCAGATATTCATGCTGCTATATGCTTGATTTTAACTTTTTAAGGAAGCTTTGGGATGGATGGAACTTTGACCAATGCTTACTTATTCTTCTATAAGTTTAAAACTTTTCTTTAAAAACAGCTTGGGGATGGACTGAGCTTGGACCATCTCAGAGTTACCCTGCTATAGGCTTGATTTTTGGGGGGACAAAGCTAACAGTAAACTCTGGTCCATTTTTGCTCAAGTTTTTAGTCATTTTAAACCTTTTTTCTGATAAATGCTATATTAAGGCATGGACCACCACTTTATTGTGTAGCTATAGGCTTAGACCTCCAGGCTTGGAACATCAGATGAGAGCGTGGATGATCAGGTTGATGTTTTTTTCTGGTCCAGCTGGTGAATGAAGGGGGGTGTTGGAGATTTCTCAGCTTATTACGAGGCCGATTAGCTGTAAGGAGATTAGTGCCGCAGGCTAACCGCAGGCACCTGAAAACTCGGTTTCTCAGCTTCAATATTTGCTCCCGGTCTCCTGACGGGTGGTAGGACTCGGCTGGTAGCGATGACTGGAGGAAAGAGGACAGTTCTGATGTCCTGGGATATTTTGAATCAGGTAAAACTCTTTAGTTATGTTGTATTTGGTGTGAAAGAGGAGAGGGATGGAGCTAAGATGGCAGCTGTCATGCTGACTTGGTCTTCGCTTTCATTTGTTCTGTTGTCCCGGTTTATTCTGACACTTAAAGGCTAAGTGATTGGGTGAATGATGAATGAGTGAATGATGAATGAGTGATGCTTTTGCTCAGTCTGAATCATTTTTCTGATTGGATTTACAACCAAAAATGATTCAACATGATCAGATCAAATACGTTATCAGAGACAGACGCTCCACTCTGAGCTAAAGATGAGTGGTTGGTCCTCAAGGATGAACATCTCTAATCAAACTGTAAATCTGATGAATCATTTGAGTGTTTCAGAACTTTTACTAAACTTTGACCTTGTTCTTGCAGCGCTGCTCATGTCTCTTGAGTTCAGCGAGGAGAACTTAAAATACCTCGATAAGCTCCTTATGACGCTCTGCAGCCAGCAGCCGTCTGCCTCCTCCACTCTCCAGCTCTGATCTGAATGCAGGCCCGCTCAGAGCTGCTCCATTAACACTCCATCAACATCTTCTGGGCATGTGCAGAAAGGGGGCGGAGCTGTAGAGAAGGTGAAACCACCAACTTGGAAGGCCTGAAACGTGCGGTGAAGGATGAGTGCGATAATTCAGTTGGACGTTAGCATGGAGGGAGTGAGATGATCATCTCGGACAGGAAAGAAATTAGAGACGCGTGAAGAGACAAGCTGATGATTGACAAGCTGAGATCTAATCATGATGAGATAACAAACAGATTCATGTTTTTAAGTGCTGCCTCTGCTGGTGGCTCCTGGATCTGCAGCTGAAGGCCGTCAACTCTACGCCATGTTTTTATTATTCTGGACTTGACATGATATTCACCCGACTGGACCAGACGCTCTGACATGGCCGTGGGGAAGGTGACGTTCACGAAGACGGAGAGGGAGAAGCTCGCCGAGGTCCTCTGGCTGTTAAATTGGGTCTCCGTGCTGACTGGCGCCATCCTCTTCAGCCTGGGTGTCTTCCTCAAAGTGGAGATTCAAAAATGGCAGGAAGTGATGTCAGAGCAAGGGATCCTGTTCGTGCCAACCACTCTGATCACCACTGGCCTCGCCGCCTGCTGCATCAACTTCCTTGGCGGGAAAATCTGCCTGGACTGCACGGACACCAACAAGTTCCTGCGCTGGAAGCTGGTGATGATGCCGTACATAGTTTGCACCTTCTTCTTCACCTCCTGTGTCCTGATGGGGGCGCTCATGTGCTATAGCATCCGCAGCCAACTGGAGGAGTCCCTGGCGGTGGGTTTGAAGAATGCCATGCGCTACTACAAAGACACGGACACGCCAGGGCGCTGCTACCTGAAGAAGACCGTGGACCTGCTGCAGATGGAGCTCCAGTGCTGCGGAAATGCCGGGTACAGAGACTGGTTCCACGTTCAGTGGATCAGCAACCGCTACCTGAACATGAGCAGCAGCACTGTGGTGGAGTAAGTAGAACTTCAGATCAGGGTTTATTAAATCTGGAATTAGTCAGGTTTGATCTAACTTGACACACCAAATAGACCATTCAGTATTTTCACTAGTCCATCTGGGCAGCAGCTCCAGGCTTAAGTAGGCCGGTGCCACTGCTGCGGTGAAAATAGAAAACTAGAAAGCACTTGGAGAGCACAAACCTCCGCCAAGGTAGCTTACATACTGCTGTGACATCACACACCACCACACCTAGCCCTCGAAATCATGTTGACATTATCAGTTCAACAGTTATTGAGCAAAAATGATCTGGATCACCAAACAAAATCAAATCACTTTTAAAGTTGAGCCATCACCAACATCTCATAAAAATTTCAGACAAATCCGTCCAGTAGTTTTTGCTTTACTTGCTTAAAAACAAACAAACATGCCGGCAAATACATGACCTTCTTGGTCGAGGTAACAAACTTGTCAAAACATGCCAGAAATGCAGCAAAATATCCTTTCAATCAAAAAAAAGCTTTCACTGTTGTTTGTTCTTCATTTAGTAAAGAAATGTGGTCCAGATTGACAAAACTGCTTCTGAAGCTGTTAGCATCCATGCTAATTTCTATACAAAGCGGTCACTTCCTGCTGTCGTGCCTCCCAGCACTTGTAGCTCCACCTCTTCCTGTTTTAAAGGACACTGATTGGTTGTGCACATCTGTTGTAGATTGGAGCTTGACAAGATCTACCTGGGTTAGGTTTTATGAACCCTTAAGTATGAAAGCAAATTTTGTTCCTGTTCAAACACCAACGGAGGGGTTAGCGGTGTTTAAACTAAATATAGTCAGTTGATTTTAGGTTTATTTTAAAAGTTGGTGGAAGATTTTTCAGGGTTTAACATGACTCTTTGGTTGCTTTCAAACCTTATTTTCCCATCCGTTTTATAGTCCGTACTAAGGCTGGGCGATATTACCTAATCTCAATATCACGATTAATTGAAGCTTGTACCTCAATTATGATTATTTTATGCTATGCTGGAACACATTATTGGTGATACCAAGGTTATCGACATGGTCTTCCTGCAGTATTTACACTTAACGTCTTTCTGCTCAATGTCCTCTGCACAGAATCCAAAATGTGCCCAAAAAATGGAGACAGTATTTTTCTTGGCTACAAGGGTCTCTGATAAATTGCCTGGTGTCTTTTCCATGTTGGTGGCACATCCTTTGCTCTTGCCCTAGTCTGTACTTACGTGAAATTGTGGAACCAACCATTAAAATGTATTAGCTTACTTGGGGGAATTCTTTTGATGACAGAATCATATCCTTCCCTCTGTTTTATCGTCTGTGGTACATTATACAATAAACAGAATGTTTTGAGGAGGGGGGTGTTGTGAAGGACATTTGGGTGGGCTCTGCTGTGGCGTTCGCTGAATCATCAATCACACCACGATGGCAACAGCCATTCTAAAAATTGCTCTGCATTTTAGGGGACTGCACCGGCAGGGAGGCTGTTTCAGGGTGGTTGCCGCAAGGCAGTGTGAAGGGGGTCTAACACAATTGGTTTGGGGTGGTATGAAAGGTCATGTAAACTCTGGTCCACCTGAAAAGTGGTCTTGGATCAACTCCAAGTGAACCATTACAACCAACAAGGACTAAACAGGACAAGCAGATGAAAAAGCAGGTCTGGGGTGCTGGTTTGGCGGAGTGGTTAGCACCCCATGTATTTGCTTCTGCCGGTCCAGGTTCAAATCCAGCCTGTGACCAGTTTGTAGAGTGTCTTTCCCTACTCTCTCTCCCCCTTTCACAAGCCTATCCACTGTCTCTCTCCTATCAATAAAGACACAAAAATGCCCAAAAAATACATTTAAAAAAAAAAGAAAAAGACAAAAGCAGGTCAATGTGGCTTGACTTGGCCAAATGTCACAACTGTGAGCGAGCTAACATAGCATTAGCATTTATGGATGCATGATATTGGATTTTTGCTGATATCCGATATGCCATTTTTTTAAAAATTCATTATCACTGTAACTGATTCCAATATCTTAGGTCAAGAGCACAAGCTCTGTGCTTAATAAAAATGGACTTGTTTCTTTCTGTGTTACAGCACATTATCACATAAACAGATGTAAAACATGAAAAACAGCTTCTAACTCTTGGGAAAATGAAACCCTCGATATTTAAATGTACCCATGCAGTGATGAGAAGGTGCATCAGTTTTGAACATTCATATAATTTGCCAATATTCAAGCCAAGATATAAGCTGTAAATATTATATAATTTATTATATAAATTTTCAATATCTGCAGATACGATACTTAACTTTTTAGGCTGGTATCTTCCGATACTGATATCAAACCTCTAATATCGTGCATCCCTATTAGCATGTAGCATGCTAGTCGAGCAATTTAGCATCTAGAAGTCCATGCAGAATATGGTCACACATCACCTTGGTCAAGGTGATAGTGCCATCTGAAGACAGCCTGATGGCTATTTCAGGCTATAAGTTGCAGTGATTTTCCAACTCAACCCCCGAAGTGAACTGGGACCACCAGACAAACATATTAAGGCAAGCTAAGAGTCTGTACCAGTCTTAGGGTGTTTTCACACCAACCACATTTAGCCAAAGAAGTTTTGGCCCAGGTTTTGGTACGTTAATGTCAATGTGAATGCAACCACTGCACTTTGGTGCGCACCAAATCAGCCGGTCCGAGACCTCCATGAAGGGGTGGTCTCGATCCGCTCCATCTCCCTACATTTGGTGCGGTATCACTTGTGTGAAACAAAGTGGTCTGAACCGATCTACTTTTGATGCATTACTTCCTGTTAATCCCACGGATGAATCTTTTGCTGACTCAATTTGTCGATTTATTTATTCTGGTTGAGGATTATGATGATTTACGAGGATCCAGAAAGTTGCTGATGCCGTCTCGAACACGATAAAAAAACACATTTGAAGGAAAATGTAGAAGAGAGCAAAACGTAAACATTGGTTGTTTGGCATAGGAAATGGTTACCATGGTAGCCTCTTCTTCGTTCTCCTCCGTAGCAGGTTTGGTAACCAGTTACGTGCATATCGCCCCCTGCTGTTTCAAACTGAGTAAATACACAAGTGGGTCCGGGCACGGTTCGATGTTGCCAGTGTGAATGCAAGCCAGCGGGGAAGGGGGAGGGGGGCGAACCCATCGCGAACAGCGCCACAGCACAGTTCGAAACAAGTGGGCCTAATGTGAAAGCGCCCTTAGACCAAGGTATGTCCAAGTGTAGGCTGCAGCCCAGTGATAGGCCCTCGAGGTATTGCAGACTGACTTAGAGATGATTTGCAACCCATTTAAACCATGAGCTCAGTAATAAATGAGTATCTTCAATAACTGAGCTCATAAAATTTGCCTGGCTTTCTATCCAAACACTGAGCAACACCTTTTGGCCCTGAAATGTCACTCTTCGGAGATTTCCCTTCCGAGTGATGTGACCCTATGTGACATTACCACTTCTATTCACATGACAGCCGTGCTTCAGAGCACGTTGCTAAACCTTTGCTGGATTAAGTGTAGCTAATTGAACTGTTTACATGCTCACATACTTTCAGTTGCTCCCTCACAATGATTCAAACAGCACTCTTTGGACATGGGAGGTAACTACGGACAATATAACTTTCAGCTTTATTGCTCACCAAACATCATCTTAGTGTTCAAAAGTTTATTTAGGAAGTTTTGAATGCTCCTAAAATGAGACATTTGAACTGTTTATCCAAGTCATTTTACAAAAGACTCAGAAAGGGCTGATCGAGTGGCCCTCCTAAAGAAAAGAACAAGAAAAAACAGAATCTTTTAACCTTTCAAACAAATAAAATTTGATCAAATAGAATAATACTTAATTTAGTGTTAGCAAAGGAAAGATAGGGGAAGAGTAGAATAAAAGAAGGAAAATATTACAGTTGCAAGAAAAAGTATGTGAACCCTTTGGGATTACTTGGATTTCTGCTTAGATTGGTCATAAAATATGTTCTGATCTTCATCTAAGTCACATCACAAGACAAACACACTCTGCTTAAACTAATCATGCACAAAAAATTAAAAGTTTTTATATTTTTATTCGACACTCTATGTAAACAGTCACAGTGCAGGGTGGAAAAAGTATGTGAACCTTTGGATTTAATAACTGGTTGACCCTCCTTTGGCAGCAATAACCTCAACCAAACATTTCCTGTAGTTGTAGATCAGACCTGCACAATGGTCAGGGGAGTTTTGGACCATTCTTCTGTACGAAACTGTTTCAGTTCAGCAATATTCCTGGGATGTCTGGTGTGAATCATTCTTTTGAAGTCATGCCACAGCATCTAAATCGAATTGAGATCAGGACTCTGACTGGGCCACTCCAGAAGCCATATTTTCTTCTGTTGAAGCCATTCCATTGTTGATTTAATTCTATGCTTTGGGCCGTTGTCCTGTTGCATCACCCATCCTCTGTTGAGCTTCAGTTGGCGGAAAGATGGTCTCAAGTTTTCCTGCAAAATGTCTTGATGAACTTGGAAATTCATTTTTCCGTTGATGACAGCAATCCGCCCAGGCCCTGAGGCAGCAAAGCAGCCCCAAACCATGAAAGAGGCTGGATGAAGATTATTGGCTGATCATGTACTGTGATGGTGGATTTGGAAATTAAACTGAAATAAATTTCTGGAAACAGACAGGGAGAAAGTCATGAACAGACTTTTTTCAGATGGTTCAGATCAAATATGGGGAGAACTCCGAAAGATAAACTTAGGAAACAAGGGGAGGTTGTTGAAGACCGTTATGTGTCACAGGTCATACACTGTGGTGAGAGTGAGCACAGCAAGAAGAAGCAAATTCATGCATATACAGCCCCATAAAAAATGTGCTGAACTCAAATAAGACATTCATAATGATGGTCTACAGGCAACAGTGAAGCATGGTGGCAAGTTTAGGGCTGCATTACTGCGAACAGAGTTGTGATTTTATCAGGATTGATGATGTGTTGAATGCTGAGAAATACAAGCGGAAACTTAACAATCATGAAGTCCAAACAGGGAGGCATCTGACTGACCCAATTCATAGAGCGATTGTCGTTGAGAGCTATCTTCAGTGTAAAAAGGAACAAGTTGTCCTGGAAGTGATGGTGTGGCTCTCACATACCGCTTTTCCACCAAGCTGGTTCCAGGGCTGGTTCGGAGCTAGAGCCAGACTTAGCACCAGTTCTTTGGTTTTCCACAGACTAAGCACCGGTTGCTGGCTCTCAAAACCGGTACTTGGCAAGCACTAACTCTTTGCTGGGCCACGTTACGTCGGGGGCTACATGCTTACGTCAGGGGGTGGGGGCAGGATTATTGACCAACCAAAGCAGAGTAAAAACACGGAAGAGAGCCATTTTTAAAAAGACGAGTTCGGGGTAAGCAGTAAGAAGATAAGTTGGAAGATAACAATGGATAGTAAAACGAAACAGCAGTGGTCAGTGGAGCAGACGACCTTGCATAATCGTCGAGCAGCATTAACTTGCTGGATCGCCAAATTTTGCTCTCCAAGGAAGGTTCGAAAAGCCAGCAGCAACACTTGAACCGCAACGTAGTCCTCCATCTTTGTTGTGGCGATAAAATTTGGCGCTAGTTGTTATGGGAAACTGTCGTGACGTATACAGACGTATACAGACGTATACATTGATGTAATGACGTAGCTCTCTGCACCTGATTGTGGAAAAGCAAACGGCTCTTAACCGGTTCTCACTTGAACCAACTGCGAACTGGCTCTAGCACCAGCACGAGCACCAGCCCTGGAACCAGCTTGGTGGAAAAGGGGTAACAGAGGGTTAATCTCAACAACCTCAAGTGTGTCTGAGATTACATGAAGAGACAGGAGGATTTAATCAGACAACATCCGCAAAGATCTGTGGTTAGTTCTCCAAAATGTTTGGAACAACCTGCCTCCTTCAAAAACTGTGAGCAACTTAGAAGAGTTGATGCTCGTCAGAACAAACAATGAACCATTAACTCTTCTAATTGTGAGAGCAGTCTTATTTACAACATTGTTATCGTCTGTTTATAACCGTAGGACTGTGGTAAAAATATCCCTGTAGTAGACCTATTATTGTCATGTGTCATTACAGATTTAACGTTGTGTTGCGCAGAGCTCTGTCAGATTTAGGCCACCGGTCCACTGCAGAGAGACTGCCGAGGCCAAAGGCCAGAGGATTTTTAGGTTGTATTGGCAGAGTTCACCTCAGGCTGAGGAGATTTAATCGTACCTGTCTGCAGGGTTTAAACAGCGTCTGTTGCTTGAGAGTCGAGTGAAAAACAAAAATAACACCAGCGTTCGCCTCCACGGAAGATCAACTGAGAGAGAAGTTTGGAATAAAAGACTTCAGTAAAGTTCAGGGTTACTGTGGCAGGAAAACTGCAGGATAAATCTGATGTAGACAACCAACAAGGCCTGCCAGAGACCTGTGGCTGTGCTCTGTCTGACAGCGCCTAGGTGTGGAAGAAGTCCTCAGCAGCCCTGAGCAGCTTCAAACAGGATTCAGATTCAGATTCAGAATATTTATTGTACCCTTGGGTAAATTCAGTTTACAGTGAGCGAGCTCTCTCGTATTGTAGACACACAGAACAACACAAAGCAAGACAAAGTAAAGACAGTGCTCAGGCTAAAAGAACAAGGACGACAGCCCTGAGACAAAAAACAAGATAAGTTAAAACATCAGTAGGTAAAAAAGGCCTAAAAATATGTCAAACCAAGCTAAAAGATAAATATGTGCCAATCATTAAAAAGAAGATGAAAGAAACAGCACAAGGAATAAATAAATAGGAGATCACAAACTTTACAAGGACATTTTAAGTTGGGATGCCAAATTATTGCGTTAATCACGATTAATTAATTACAGTTGCGATTGACACGTTTTTTTTTAATCGAGTTTATCTAATTTTTAATCTGATTTCACTGTTTTGGTATTATCGGAGGGTAGAACCGTAAAATACCAGACCAGCTGGTGATTGGACGATCAGTCCGCTCGTCACACTCTTCACAGACCAATCATATCAAGCCACAGTATGACGTAGCAGCTTACCCTGTTGTTAGCCGTTAGCTCAAACTTCGAGAACTTCAGTCCTTAGACTATCGTGTTATCTTACATTAATTTATATCACACAGATGTATCATCTGCCTCTTCCATGTGACATGAATCTTGGCAAAGACAAAACCCACCAAGTTCTTCTGGTAAATTTCTGAGGAGAGCAAATTTCATATAATAGGGTAGCCATGACTACGGTATTGTTTATGCAGCATTTCTGCGTCTCTCTATGCGTCCCAGCAGTGGGGAAGAGGAAAATCATGATTTCACATAAGACAGCTTGAAGTTTATTTATTATTTATTCATTTAATAGGGACAGTGCACATTAATGAACATCTATTCAAAGAACAATAGATGTAAATGTGCCGGATTATAGCATCAATGCTAATTTACATCCGTAGTCCCTCGGCAGGTAACACAGAGACATTATGGCAAAGACACCACACACACAAAAGCAGGACATAGAAAAGAACAATAGATCATAATGAGAGCACAATACAACACAGTTCATTTCTAAAACCCTGGATGTTAATGGTTACAGGACTGGTTTGCTTTCAGCCACTGCTTAACATGTGTTTTAAAAGTTTGTAATGTGGGGCACTCCCTTATGATGAGTGGGAGACTGGTCCAGATCTTACTGACCTTTACTGAAGCAGAGTTTTGTCCAAAAGCTGTTTTTCTGTATGGCACCTCACAGTCCCCTCTCGATGAGGCCCTGGTGTTGAGGCCGCTGTGAGCCCTTATTTTAAAAAAGTCAGACATAGGGGGTGGAGCAAGTCCATGGAGCACCTTATACAATAAACAAGCAAATTTAAAATGTATGAAGTGACGTTCTTTTCTCCTCTTTTAAAGGAGAAATCGAGTCCATTTCTGATAAAACTGCGGATCTTTCTGCATCCACAGAGACTGCTTTACACGCAGATGTTGTTTTCAAACATGCAGTCACTCCCTGTTGTCGCCTCTGTCCCCTGATTGGGCCGTTAAAGCTGGAGAGTTTTTATGCTTTGGGCTTCTTGTGCTTTCGTTTTTCAGGGGCGGAGAACAATGTTTGGACTCTGCACAATAATCTATTTCAATGAAAATAAAAACTGAGGCATTTTTCAGCAATTTCTTAAGTGAGATTAAAAATAGATTAATTAGATTCATAAATTACAAGTCATTCTTAATTAATCTCTCAGTTTTTTTAATCTCCTGGCAGCACTAATTTTAAGATATGAGATACTAGCTGCTGGACAACTAAATGACAATATTCAAATAAGTAACTGTCACAACATTTTCCTAATTGCAGGAATTTATAATACTTTCCATAGATAAGCATGGTAATTCTCAATAGTACCTAATAATAACCCCCTTTATAAGGGCCTAAGGAAAGAAAGAAGGAAGAAAGTTTAAAGACAGGGGTGGGAGGGAGGGGTGTGTTGAGTGAGCGAAACAAAGGGAGGTAATGATCAGGTTAGAATTTATAGGATCGCAGGAAGAGGCGTGGTTGAGGTGTGATCCTGCTCCTGAAATTCTGCCAAAGAATGCCAAATCCATATTTCCTGTTATTTTAATGAGAGTAACTTAAAAGTAATGTGATAATAATGTAATGCCTTACATTTCAAATACAGTAATATTATAATGTAACTAATTACTTTGAATAGACAGTAACAAGTAATAAAGAAGCCATCACATTTTTGAAGTAACTTGCCAATACTGCCCTTCACTAGATTGGAACTTGTAAAACTAAGGGCTAAGTGTTATCTGTGGTTCTCTGCCAACTCAGGCAGCTGTTAAGGTGCGTTCACACCGGACGCTACTTGTACTACCTCGGCGATCACTCTCCATTCAAAGTCAATGTACAGCCGCGATGGGGCGGGGCTAACCCTCCATGATGACAGCCGCCATAAGAGGCGATCACTTCACTCGTCGCGCGATGTCAAAGTTAAAAAAAGTTGATCTATCAGGCGATGTCGTGTGTGGCTGTGCGGCATCAGCCAATCAGGGGTGTGTGTACCTGTACTACAGGGCGGATGAGTTCCGTCTAGGCGGAACTAATGTCAGTGAGGACATTAGTTCCGCCTAGACGGACTGCCGGAAACTCACAGATGCTGCTGCTGCAGGGCATCTGCTGCAGTGTTTTGTGTTTGATAAGTGAAAGAAAAGGATATACCTGGAATAATGTCAGATTATAAATCCTACTATGTGACATGACGTCACTGAGCGACGGCCGACGACCAAAATGAGGTATTTATGGACGCGCGACGCTACGTCAGTGGGCGACACTATTTTGGTAGCTGGGTTGCTTGCGGTGTGAACGCAGCATTACAGGGTTCCTGCGGATCCTTAAAAAGTCTTAAAATGTCTTAAATTAAAATCCAGGTAATTAAGGTCTTAAATTGTCTTAGATTTACCATAAATTTGCTGTAGGTATTAAATTTTCAGACTGCACGTTTAATGCCGATGGGAAAGCACTGTGGCCCGCCGCAAAACATCTAATAGTTTGAATTTCTTTCATTAACTTACTGTGCAGTAAATATAAGATTGAGTGCTGTCCCGCCACAAAACTTCTTCTGAACGATTAATAGGTGTTTTACAGTGCGTGTCACACAACGTCGGACAGTTCACCATTCCCGCTTGTCGAGGTGCGCGGAAAGATGCTAATGTGGGGAAGTGTAAGTTTGATGAAAAATGGGTGGAAGGTGATTTATTTAAGAGGTGGTTGGCCCTGCTGAAAACAACAACAACGCCATGTGTAAATTCTGCAAAAAGATTTTTCCTGTAAGGACGATGGGGCTCAAAGCCGTCGATGAACACCAGCGGTATGTGGCAGCAGCTAGCGAGGCCAGGATAATTCCTGTGTTTCTTCCAGCACAATGCACAGTGTCAGTGAGAAGACATACTTTGTCATGTTTGATGAGATCGTGAACTACTAAAACTAAACAAATGGACCTTCATTTGCGGTTCTGGGGCACAGATGAGACGGGAACACAGCACCTCATTTCCCGCAAAAAAATAAAAAATAAAAAAAATGCCCACCGTTTGCTTTGATGGTATTTACAATAAAATAGAGTGTTTTGTACCAAAGTAATTGTCATGACATTTTTGGGTCTTAAATAATATTTTTGAGGTCTTAAAAAGCATTAAATTTGACTTTTAAAATGGTGCAGGAACCCTGTGTTAAAATTTTGAGTTTTGTCAAACACTGTTTGGATGCACATGCGACTTTGACCTCCTCTCTTACACCATGACTAATTTTAACGTAGCTGAGCTTGGAAACTAACTTTCTGTGACAGAGAATGTGATGAGCACGCACCTACAAAATGCAAGAAACATGTAATGATGGGATGATAAAAGGACAGGCCAACCTTTGTGTAAGGTTGGCTTGTTTTATAAAACTGAGAGTAAACATGAAACTATCCAAAGGAAATCTATTACATCCATAATTTACAGAATATGACCAACTCTGGATTCAAACTCTCAGTCATTCAGGATGAATTTAGGCTCCAAACACGAGCTTCATGTTAAGAATGGAGGTGACTGCATGTGCTGAAGATTTGTTGTGTTTAGTAATTATGGTATCTGTTGTATTTTCAGTCTGTGTGTATTATTTCAAGTATTGGCCTTTAAGTGTTTGACGTCTGGTCTCTGCAGCCGTCTGAGGAGTAACGTAGAGGGTCGGTACCTGATGGACAACGTTCCCTTCAGCTGCTGCAGCACGCTGTCGCCGCGGCCGTGCATCCAGCACCAGGTCAGCAACCGCTCGGCCCACTTCAACTACGACCAGCAGAGCCAGCAGCTCAACCTGTGGAGGAGGGGCTGCAGACAGGCCCTGATGGAGCACTACACAGGAATCATGCAGTCTATCGGCCTCATCGTGCTGATCATCTGGCTCTTTGAGGTACTGCAGAATCAGATGTCAAAGCCCAGGCCGGGTTAGGGTTCTGTTATGAGTGCATAAAGAAAACTGGTCCACGTGATGTTTGAACTGATTCCTGAAGACACGCTTAAGAGTTATGAAATAACAAACTACATGACTTTTTGATTTAAAATAAAGTAAATGCCATCAAAGCTATGAGATCTACCAACAAAATGATAATCAAACATGAATGGTGGTCTCCTCTGAAAGTGGTCTCCTCCTTTGAATACAGCTCTTACTTCAGCAAAACATGTTTTAATCTGATTTAAATGAATTGAATTATGTAAATTAATATATAAGGAAAATAAAAACTCTAATACCTTTACTATTGTTGACTGCAGTGACACCAAAGTCTTACTAATGATCAAACATCTCTTCTAGTTTATACTACAGCTCCTATTTAAGATAAATAGTTTTAAATGTAATTTATATGATTTTTAAAAATATTGACGCATAGTCATAAACAGTAATCATAAGAGAAACTGTAAAAACTTAACTGTTTATGACTGTAGTGAAACCAAACTCACACATCCCCTTTGGTTTGTACAACAGCTCTGACTTAATAGAAATAGGTTTTAATGTATTTTATAATTATTTAATTATTAATGTATATTGATAAATAGATAATGACTATAAAAACTGTAAAAACTCTATATACACACAACATGTCAAGGTTTTTGAAACCCAAAAACTAACAAAAAACAAAGGTGCAGAGCCCAAATGCATAAAAATCTTTATTTTTTAACTAACAAAAAGAAATAAAATAATTTTTAAAAGTCTGTCCAACATAAAAAAAGGTCCAAATATATAACTAACTGAAACAAAGTGACAAAGTAAAGCAAAGTCTCACAAAAAGAAATCAGCCAAATATGAAATAACTGACCCTACCTAGAAACTCAGGAGATCACTGGAGACACTGAAGAACGCTGAGCACTGAAATTAAACGGGAAACGCAAAAGACAAGACACAAAACCAATAACTTAACTAAAAAAAGAACAGAATCAAAGAGGAAAAAGGGAAAACACAAGAGGTCTAACCCAGGAACATAGTAAAAATGAAACTAAATAACTCAAAGCTGGGAGCATCATGATACCCAACATGAATCCATATAGCCAATCATGAATCCCTCCATCATGGCTTAAGAAAAAACCTTCTGTTAAGCAGCAGGAAATCTTGAATGTGGATCCCAGTCTCATGATGAACAGCTAATCCACACGATGCTGTGTTGGGTGTGTGAGTGAAGGTGTAGAACCTGAAACCTGAACTAAAGTGTTGAACCTGTTTAGAGTCTAAAATTTGGTTCAGAGCATCAAACGTAGTCTGAAGCCTTAAATCTTTCCAAGGAATGAAAACCTAGTCTCAAGTCTTAACTCTGGTCCAAAGTCTAAGATCTTCTGTCATGCCAATGAAACATAGCAAAATGCTTTACACTCTAAACTTCATATTTTAGTTGACTGAATTTACATTTTGTTGACTGAAATTTCATCAGTTAAAACTAGACTAAAATTAACAACTAAATTATGACTAAAACTAAAAGATATTTTGGGAAAAGGACAATAAAACTATGCTAAAAGGTGCTGTCAAAACTAAAACTGAGTCTTATTCTGACCTAAAGTGTAACAAGTCTCCTTCACATCAATCATGATACAATGTCTGAAATTAGATAAAAACCTGGACTAGATCCTAAAACTTGGTGTAAAGTTTAAAACCTAGACCCGAGACTTAAACCTATTATCAATCCTCAGTCCTGGTCCAAATCTTAAAACTTGGTCCTAAAATTTTAAAGGTGTTGTGTGTAGTTGGTAGCATTTCCCCAAATAAAGGATACAGTGTTTCTATTTATATGTAAAGTCTGTCAAAATAGGTGTACTATCATCCTCATAAAACGTTGGTTTTCTTTTTATTAAATTATAGAAAGCTTTTTATATTTATGTACTGCAGGTCTCCCCTCTGTGGGGGCTGACATAACAAACCCCCATGTTGTCTACGGGTTGGTTTTAGGATCAAAAAGAGTGAAACGCATTTTTTGAATGAGTCTACAAAACTTTATAAAACCTATAATCACGATCTCGTCGCCTACTGATAAGATGTTTTAGAAACGGACGGACTCATTTCAAAATCAGAACACTAGATGTCGCTAAAATGCCAATTTCTACCCACTGCACCTTTAAGCTATTGGTCTTCAAGGTCTAATGAACAAAACCTTGTGTAATTTCTAAATAAGGTCAAAGATATTGAACCTCAGCCTTGCTGGGTGGAGCCAGCTTCTGTTTTCTCTTCTGTCAGCTCTCTGTTGACTCTCTAATTTCTCTTTTTCCTCCTCTCCCACCAGCTGCTGGTTCTCACAGGCGTCCGTTACCTTCAGACTGCCATGGAAAACGTCATCCGGCTCGGGGATCCCGACTTGGAGTCTGACGGCTGGATCCTGGAGAACAGCCTGGCTGAGACAGCTCGCTCCAACTTCAACATCATCAAAAATCTGGGGAAGTGTTACCAGGTCGACGACGAAGACCCCAACATCAACGTCCCTACTGCCACTGCCGAGCAAGAAGTGCCATCACGACGCGTCCACATCCCAGCCAGCGGTTAGATCACGGGCCATCTTAAGACTCGAGGAGAGTCGGACCAAAGCTGATCCTCCTGCTGCAGAGAAGAAGGTTCATCGCCGCCACCGGACCAGAAGATTCAGCCTTCGGATGAAAGTTCAAAAACAAAAAACAGGAAGTTGAATTTAATGAACTCCTGAGAAGCCTTGAGCTCACAGAGACGTTGAGTCTGTCTGTTTTGAATGTGGACCTCCTGCTGTGAGCGGGTTTTTATGTTTTTTATGAACAGATGTAAAACATAAAGATAACAACAGCTGGTTGTTTTGGTTCTTGTACCTCCACCTGTCATGAAAGGGACGATGGACCAGCATGTGAGTGTCCCACTACAAAAAATACTCCAATAAATAAAAGTCTTTGACTATTTAAATTGTACAGTTGCTTATTTGTCCCCAAAAACCAAATGTCAAGTCTTAAACCTGGTTTAAATTTTTTCTAAGGTCTAAATTCTGGCCAAGGATCTTCCAATCTGGGTCTTGACCTGGTCTAAAACCTGGTAATCAATCTACATTCTGGTATATTTTTTTTAACCTGGTCTAAAGTTTATATCATGGTTCGAAGCACCAACCTATGGCCAACATCAACCTTCTTCACCTTGCTTCAAACTGCTCTTCCTACAACTGGTTCCCCTGTTTTATTCTCCTGCTATTGCTGTTCTTCCAAATTTTGTTCTGGTCCTTAAATGGCAACACACAGTCCGGCAATGAGGAACCAGTGGTTATGTCAGACTGACCTTATTAAAGGTGCTATGAGGAGAATTTATCGCCGGTGTAATGCTGCGTTCCTGTAACCTCGGAACTGGGAGTGACATCATCTCCGACTTATCGGCGTTCCAGTTGAAGTCAGAAAAAAACATGCCGATCTACCAGGCTATTGTTAGCTGTTGTTAGCACGCCCTGCGTTGTTGTATGAAGAATGTGATTATCACTATGGCAGCATTTTTGTAAATATAAATCTAACAATACTATGTATACAGCTGATCTAGAGCGACACACCCCAGTCAGAAGTGCAAATAAATGGATTATTACAGGAGCTAAATAACTGTTCACACTGGAGGCATCCATCTTCCATTGACACCTCGGGGTGGCGAGGTTTCACCGAGTTACCAGTAGGAAATTCAGACTTCGGGGGACGTTCCAGTTTTAGTTTCCCACTCGGAGCTCAAAATTCCTACTTCTGACTACAACCTGAACGCACCGGAGACGTGAAGCCAAATGTGTTTGTTTGTTGCAGTGGTGTAAAGGAACGAAGTAATATTACTTAGTTACAGTACTTAAGTATGTTTTGGGAGTATCTATACTTTACTCGAGTTAATATGTTTTTTGCAACTTTTACTTTTACTTCACTACAATAAAAATTTAAAAATGATACTTTTACTTCTTTACATTTAAATTGTCAACTTAGTTACTCGCTACATAATAAAATGTGAATATAAATTAAACTTATTTTCACATTTTATTTTGAAGAGGATCGTACAGACTGTTTGTGCTCTTGAGCTAAGCTGAACACACCTCTGCCTGCCTCTACAGCCTGTGAACGACTGTTTAGCATTGCAGGACTTGTATTCAGCCCGCGAAGGGCATGACTGAACTCATGCAATTTTGAAAATCAACTTCTGCTATAGATGAACCGCAAGTTTGTGGACTTTACGTGAGGGAGGAATAGAGAGGGAGTAAGAGGTGAAGGGAGCTGAGGGAGGGAGGAAGAGTTAAACTTAATAAAGCTTGGGAGAGCAACAACTATTTGTACCTGTTCTCTTTGTTTGTACTTTTACTTTTAATACTTAAGTACATTTAATAGTAGCTACTTTAAGACTTTTACTTAAGTGATTTTTTAATGAGTGACTTTCACTTTTAGTTGAGTATATTTTATGTGAGATATCTTTACTTTTACTCAAGTATGGGTTTCAAGAACTTTTTACACCACTGGTTTGTTGTGGTAAATGCAGCATGGATCTTTGTCGGAACTCTGCATTGCTTTACAAGTTCTTTTTCAACAACTTACAGGATGCAAAGCCACGAGGTAATGTGTCTCTTTCTAGTTACGTAGCGGTAGTTTTTGATGTGTGACGACAAGCAATGCGGGGAAAAGTTATTATCGTAGTTGTAGACGGCTATATATCGCGACTTACAGCCCGGCGCTCTCAGACGTGTAATATAAATAATAAAATAATCTAAATTTGCTCAAGTTTTAATTGTCTGGTTCCCCGAGGTTGAGTATCCAGGCCAGTCCAGCCCTGTACGACCCGACCATGAGGCTAAGGAATAGCATTTATAGATAACCTATTTAGATGCTATAAAACTCATTGATAAGTGCGTATTTCTATCAGGCATACATCTAAAAGTGAGACTTTTTTGTAATTATTTAAAAACTTCTCACAGTCTCTTTAAATGATCATTTTATAACAACAAAAAAAAAAAAACAGGTGAGTAACACTCAAGGAATAAGTGGGTTTCAGGAAAGAGGGACATCTTTGAATAGCCTGACTTGCTGGCCTGGATAGGAGTAATATGATGGATGGATGTTTTGAAGCATTTTGCTTTCATAAGTGATAAGGTGGTAATAAATTAAAAGCAAAAATCCATCATGGAAGATTTTCATCATCTTTATTTTTTCCAATTCTTCCTTAAAATGGCACTGGACTTGTTTAAGGTGTTTGAAGATGTTTTGTCTCTCTTCCAAAAGGCTTCTAATGTGAATGGGTTAAACTTGGAAATGTTTAGACTTTGGTGATTGTTGACCTGGTTTCACCCGGGGTGGTGCCCTCCTCATCTCATATCCTCTCCATGTCTCATCCTCAGTCTTTGGTTTGGCTCAGGCCCTGTCCAACATAAGAGACAGGGCTCCTTTTACAATATGGAGGACCTTAGCTAAAAAGCAATACAAACCTCCACCTCATTTTGATTATTTGATTGATTTGGGTTAAAGTGCTTCCTATTAAAAGAAAAATAAAGTCTCTGTTCACTTCATTTCCCAGCAGCCACCTGGATCCCTCCCTTTGGCAGCCATTTTGTTTGGATACATTTCTTACATTCCAGGTTTGCTATGCTTGCATGATGTTGGTGCCTGTGATCCAGCACGATAGCGCTGCTTCAATTATTGCCGAAAGGAATTCAAAGCTGAAATGTAGGTGCCTAAAGGTGCGTTCACACCAAATGCGACTTTGTGACCAAGATGCAAACCCAAGTCCTGTCACCTGAACTTACCTCAGTTTGTTGCCGCTGCCTTTGCTCAGTGACGTCACTTGAGTTTCCCCCCATGACCATATCATATCATATAACAGGATGTATAAGGCCCTGCAGCAGCATCGTCTGTGAGTTTTTTGGGGTCTGTCTAATGTCCTCACCAACTATTTTTCCACACGGACATAGATTGTCAATCTGCGAATAAAACAGTCTGCCACGGGTGTCAATGACGCACCCACACAATGCTGATTGGCTCTCCCAGTGCAACATCACTGGAAAGTTTCAAATATTTCAACTTTGGCAACAGAGCATGGAGATCTGCTCCGACCATGGAGTTCTAAAGCTGCGTTCACACCGAATGCGGCTCCCTGATCAAAATCACGTTTCCCACTCAAGTCGCATCGCGTGTCCATAAAAACCTCATTTTGGTCACCGCCAACCGTCAAAGTGGCTCGGTGATGTCACGTCCGCTTAAGTTTCACCTTGATCATATTGTATATCATATAATAGGATGTATAAGCTGAAATTATTCCAACTGTATCCTTTGATCACTTATCAAACACAAAAAAATAAAGTTTCCACAGGGACATGGATTGTTCCTCTGTAGTCTGGAAGACAAACGGTCTCTCACAAGTACCATCATATATGCACACACTGCTGATTGGCTGTTGCCACACAGCCACACCACATTTCCTGAAAAGATCGACTTTTTTTTTAACATTGGCATCGCATGAAGAGTGAAGTTGTCGCCTTGAATGCAGCAGTCGTATTGCGGGAGGGTTAACCCTGCCCCATTGTGGCTGTACATGGACTTCGCATGGAGAGTGATCGCTCAAGTCACTTTTGGTGTGTAGGCACCTTAAGAGTTCCCATCTGCAGCAACGGGGTTGCCGCACCCATGTCTCCAAGAAAAATCTTAAGTTGCCCAGAATGCATATGTAGCACCATGTGAAATTTGGTCGTGCGTGGTTGTGGCTGATCATGGCTTTACATTTAGAGTAGTCGCCGAGGTCACCAAAATCACATTTGGTGTGAATGCAACTTAGCTATTTGTATAGCACTAAATCATACCAAGTATTATCTCAAGACTATTTACAATAGAGCATAAATAGGGTGTCAAAAACACTGATTGACTTGATGGTATATGGATTGACTTGTTGCTTTTAGGGACATGCCTACATCAATCAATCAATCAATCAATCTTTATTTGTATGGCGCCAATTCATAACAAGTGTTATCTCAAGACACTTTACAATAGAGCATAAAGCTCTTCATTTTATGGATACACATATATGCATAGATACATATGTACATATAAAATACACATATACATATATATACAAATATATACATCCAACACCCAACATGAATCCATATAGCCAATCATGGATCCCTCCATTATGGCGGCAAGAAAAAACCTTCTGTTAAGCAGCAGGAAATCTTGAATGTGGATCCCAGTCTCATGATGAACAGCAAATCCACACGATGCTGTGTCGGGTGTGAGGGCAAAGGAAGGGAGGTAAGAGGAGACAAGTGGACTAAAGTAAGAACTAAAGTTAGGGACAGGTCCATGTACCATAGACCTGTCGTCTGATTTATTATTTCATAGTTATTTACTTGGTTTGGGAAAATAGGGTCAAAGGGATAAATGTGGTTCCTGCTTTTGACCAGGAGAGGGAGCCACAGACCCATTATGCACTGAGCTGTCTGTGGTGCTGAAGAACATCACCCCTTCATATCAACATCACCGCCACAAATACAAAGACTGCACTGACAATTGATGTCAGTTGATCATAAGACTCGCTTTATCCTGCAAATATCACAAATGCGGTTCTTGTTAATGGGCAGAATACTGCTATGGACCAACCTCGCACCCACTGCTTACACCTGTTATCATAACCATGACTATAAAGGGTTGATTGAGGAGCTGATCCTCTTCAGTCAGTATCTGATTATGTACACAAGCCTTTCTTTCAAAAGTTAAAGGTGCTGATATTTTCTCGAGTTTTTGGATAAATAAATGCAAAGAGAGCTGATGTGTAAACTGGGATGACTTTAGTGAACATCAATAAGAAAACATGGAATGTAGACCAACAGTAGGAGTGCAGATTAAGTAGTGAGACCTTAGAAAGAGCATGTGAGAGCAGCTCAGGTAGAAGAACCTTAAATAAAATAAAACAGAATGGCCTCATATACAGTATGCCCATAATACCGCCAAAAGATTCAGAAAATCCAGAGGCATCTTATCATGTCAGCGGCAAGGCCGAAAACCAACACTGAATGCCCGTGACCTTCAATCCTTCAGGCAGCAATGCATTAAAAGCAGCATCATTCTGTAAAGGACATCAGTACATGGGCTCAGGGACACTTCAGAAAACCATCGACAGTTAACACAGTTCATCTCTACATCTACAAGGTCAAACTCTACCATGCAAAGACAAAGCTGGATATTAACAACACCCAGTTGTAGTGCCCATGGCATGGGTAACCTGCCTGTATGTGAAGTCACCTATAATGTTGAAAGGTACATATGGGTTTGGAGCAACATATGAATTTGATATCCATGCTTATTTCAGAAAGACAATGAAGACACTTTCTGCTTGTGCAGGTACCAAACTGACCAGCCTGCAGTCCTCCATTGAAAACGTGCAGTGCACTATACGCACAAAAAATGGCGATAGAGACCTCCGATTGTGAGGAACTGAAAACATACATCAGGCAAGAATGTGAAGAAGTCCACATACACAGCTTCAACACTTAGTGAGAGCAGTGTTCATTTTGTTGACTAATTGTTTTCATCATAGTTTTCCGCTGATGTAAACTAGACAGGTAGCTTAGAATAGTGTTGGGCAAGTTACTTCAAAAATGTAATACATCGTTTATTACTTGTTACTGTCATTTCAAAGTAATTAGCTACATTATAATATTTCTGTATTTGAAATGTCAGGCATTAGACTATTATCACATTACTTTTAGATTACTCTAATCAAAATAACATAAATATGGATTTGTCATTCTAAATGTAGCTCATGACGCTCAAAAAGCTCATTACACATCCAGTGGAAGGTGATGTGGTGGCGATCTGACTGAGTTCAGCTTAAGGCTAAAAACAGTAGAATATAATAGACACATTGATGCTCATGGCACAATACAAGAAACAATCATAGCAAAAAAAAATACAAAAATTGTGTTGGAAATACTGTAACTTTAGGCCTAGCGGAGGACTTATCTCTTCCTCTGATTTCACAGAGTCTTTGGAGAATTTGTATCTGTATCTGCATTATTGACATCTGTACCAAGTAAAAAATTACTTATATTAATTTTACTATTTTTTTTCTTTTGTAATGCCTCACATTCCTATGTTACAGTAAAAAGCAATGCAATACAGTAATCACATTACTTTTGTAAGGCATTATTCCCAACACTGGCCTAAACAAAGGTGACTGCATTTCACTAGCCTTCAATACAGGCTTATTAGATGTTTTAATTTATCCAAGTGTAAAACATTAAAAACATTAAAAATCAAAATAAAAAATTACTACTACACTTTCCACTTCATATTTTAGTCAGATAACTTTACAATAAAATTTCATTGACTAAAATGTTGTGAAATTTAATCAACTAAATCTAGACTAAAACTGAAAGATATCAGCAAAAGACTGTAACTAAACCTAAATCAAAAAGTGCCGTCAAACTTAACATGTGTTGATTGTTGATAGAAAAGATGATGTAACATAGTGGTAAACATGTTACCTTGGGGGGCTACCTGGTTGATCCTGTCAGTAGCATATGCTTGTCTCAAAGATTAAGCCATGCAAGTCTAAGTACACACGGCCGGTACAGTGAAACTGCGATTGGCTCATTAAATCAGCTTTATTCATGTTGCAGGCATCAAATTAAAATGAGTTAATATTAGTGTATCGGGCTGAACATTACACATCTTGTCCTTGAATTGTATTCGGCTGAAAATAAGTCAAAAAGAATTTACATATCATCATACTCTAGTTTTACACAATGTTCCATCTTCTACCTTTTGAAATAATCACCTGATATTTAACATGTATGCATGTTTATAACATGTATGTCCTTTCAAGGCCTTTTTTAATAACCGCTCAGAAGCCAATCAGAGAGGAGCTGGCTGTCACGGGGACAACCATGTGGGAGTCAGTGCCCTAGATTACTCTGCTGCTGACCCCTCCTCTAAATCCTCCTTTTGTTTCTTTCTTATTCCTTTGTTCCAACCTTTCCTTCCCTCAATCAAGCCTTTCCTTCATCTCTCTGTCATGTCTTCATGTCTCCTCTTTCCTCCTCTGCAGTCATTTCTTCATCCCTCTATCATCCTGTCACCATGACACCTCCTCCTTTCCTCTTGTCATCCCTCCTTCTCTGTTTCCTTCATGTCTCCTTCTTCCCACCCACCCACCCACCCTTTGTCCAAATGTCCTCGCCATCCTCCTCTCTCCTCGTTTTTGTCCATCACTCCTTCCTGCTAAGCCCCCTCCACCCTCCTTCATCTAAAGATTATGTAACACCTTCTCCTCTTCATCAGTCTCAGCATCCAATCATGTCTCTGCTCTCCCAGTGACATCACAACATGGGCGGGGCCTAATCTATGTACATCTGTTGTGACTTAGTGAGTGTGAGCTATTTACTCGTCGTGGTGATGGGATTAAACAAATTGAGATTAGCGTTTGTTTCTAAACGGATGCCATCACCTACTCACATCCCACAATGCACCTAGAGGCAGAGAGATGGTTTACATAACAAATGAGTGTGAGTGGATCGGCCAATCAGGGCCCGCGATGTCACAGAAAACAGGAAGTGGAGAGGGGGAACATTACTGTGGCCCTGAGTTTTGTCTGGCAGGATTGAAAAACCCCAAAACATGAGTCTTTCCCATCAGGAGGATGAGCTACGGACAGGTGACGCAGCAATCAGAGGAGTGACTCAGCAGAAAAAGAAGAGATGATGTAGCAAAAGTGAAGAGTGATTCAGCAAAAATGGAGTGTGTCAGGCAAAAAAAAAGACGTACTTTGCATTTCAGGTTGAGTGAGTCAGCAAAAATGAGGAGTTAGTATTTGTCTTTAAGAAGGAGTGAGTCAGCATGAAGGAGGGGAATAAAATCAATGAAGCAAAAGAAAAGGAGTGACTCAGCACAAGCAGAGAAGGGAGTCTGCAGAAGAGAGGGTGTGACTCAGCAAAAAAGAAAGTGACTGCACTGAGTGTGGAGTGACTCAAGGAATAGAGTCTGCAAAAAGAGGAGTTAGCGTGCATTGAATGAGGGTTGAGTCAAAAAAGGAGTAAGTTAATGTGTCAGAGAATGAGACAGCAAAAATGAGGATTGACTTAAAGGTGCAGTGTGTAGAAATTGGCATTTTAGCGCCATCTAGTGTTCAGATTTTGGAATGAGCCCGTCCAATACTAAAACAACACATCACTAAGCAACGAGAGCAACAAGAACAAAAAGGATCGTGAACAAAGCATCATTTACAACAGTTACCAGATGAGGGTTTTTTCATTCATATTTATAACTATTATTTTGATAGATTATTGGTCAGTTGAGATGATGATTATAGGCTTTGTAAATTGACGTAGACTCATATTTAAAATAACATGTTTTGCTGTTTTTGTCCCCAAAACCCATCCAAAGACATGGTGGATCATTATGTCAGCCTCCTCAGAGAAGAGACCCACGGTACATAGATATAAAAAGCTTTTTCTAACCTAATGAAGAAAACAAAAGTTTTATGAGCATGATTGTACACCTATTTTTACCGACTCTACATGCAAAAAGAAACATTATATCATAGATTCACTGTTTCAAAATGCTGCCAACTTCTACACACTACACCTTTAAGCTAGAGTTATACATTTGCAATCATGCACTTTTTTGTTAATATACTTGCCTGTATGTGATGTGTGTTACTGGAGGACACCACAAGGGGAGCAAAAGACCTCAGGCTTTGTGAATTTACCTTTTGTGTTAGAAGTAAACTGTAAACATAGTGGTAATACAGAGAGTAACAGAAACAAAATAGACCATTTGTCAACAACTGATCACCAGGTCAGACCTCACCATCAGTGTTAAAGCTTAAAAACGACTGAGTCAGCAAAAAAGAGGAGTAAGTTTGCCTTAAAAAAATCACAAGTCAGCTGTGAAGGAGTCCGTTTACATTAGAGGAGTGAGTCAGAAATGTAAAAAAAAAGTTGGTGAATGAATTACTGATTAACAAAAAACATTCAGGAATGATTGCAGTAGTGTCGCCGGACATTTTTGTAGTCTTTTTAAATATACAACAATACTTAAAGAAATATTTTCAACATAAAGGATGAGCAGGAGACTCCCTGACCTTGACTCATAACTTTGACCTCTAAAATCTACTTAGATCATCTTTGAGTCCAGCTAATTCAGCTTAAACTTCAACTTCAAATTCAACTTTATTATTATCAAATAAATAAAATAAATAAATAAAATTGTTTTGCAGCAGGCATCAGCACACCAGTACATGATAAAACATTATTGAAAGGAGAGATAGATGACAGAGGTCATCATTTAATTCAGGGATATTTAATGTTTTGAGAAACAGAACAAATCAAATCATTGTTTCACTCCATTAAGACTTCAGGGAAAGCAAAAGAAAACCACGAACAAACAAAAAACAGATATTTTCTTGTAGGACTAAAAGGTTTTAAAAGCCAACAGTTGATTGTGTGATGACGTTAAAAAAAAAAAAAAGCACAAACAATTAGAAAAGGCAGAAATGTCTGCAAACAATGCAATAATAACTTAAAATAATTGATATTGAATTTGACAAACACAAAAAATATTTTTGATGTTTAACACACTTTATATGTACACATATATTTAAAATAATTATCGAAAAATAATAGTATCTTTAAGCTTTTTAAACCTTTAAATAAAATAAAATACAAGTTCTTTTGGTTCAGTTGGAGTTTTTCTGTATCATAAAACATTGACAGAAACAAACAATGACACATAATGTTTATTTAACACATTTAATATTCCTGAACTTAATGACCTCTGCCAAACAGTTGAGCTGGGAGTTAAAGGGTTAAAACAAGAGTCTCAAAAAGGTGTTTTACTGTGAATTATGAGGGTCACTTTATAAAGGTTTATAAAGGTTCTGAACTAAGCACTTATTGCAGAGCAAATACACAACATAATACATAAGAACTCATATTTTAGAGGAGAGCATGGAAATAAAAATTGCATTTTGTTGTAAAAATGAAATAAAATAATCATGTTAATTCACAAATTGACTTGGGCCACATGTCTTTTTAAAATGTATCGTGACCTGAGTTTATTACTGCATCCCTATCTGACCCCGGCTCAGCTCTCCTTCTTTCTTCCTCCTTTCTTTTCAGACTCCTGGTGAATGAAACAGTCATGGCGGCCGGCTGTTGGTTGCCTGGTAATGGCCCTGTGAGAGCGGCGTCTGAATGAGCGAGGAGTCAGAGGACGCTGCGCCTGCAGACTGCCAACGGGCTCCATTCAAACAGGCTCAACTTTATTTCACACTCACATGGACGACAGAGCCTCTGCAGTGATGTCAGCAGCAGCAGCAGGAGACTCAGTAGGGGAGGCCGGGGTCAGTTATTACACTCTTTCATTCAGTCGTCATCCTTTAATATAAAAACACAAACACCTGCACTAATAAACAAAGACAGTCCTGTATGTTGAACTTAGGAGGAAAAGACTATTTTAATCTATTTAATGGAGTAAGTCAGACACCACTGCTCAAATTCAGAACATTTATAACAATTCAAATGAGGAATTAAATCCAGTATGTGAATGTCTTAAGGCCTCAACATGTCTATTTATCTACTTTTGCATTCATCCATCCTTTTATCATATCTATTTCTTTATCATTTATCCACTTATTCATCTATATATCATTGATTGATACATCAATGGAAACATCCTTTTTTCTACGTCTATTTATCTATTCATGCATCCATCCCTCCTTCCACTCACCTCTCCACGCATCAAACTATACATCTGTCCATTTGTTTATCCATCCTTTCGACCACATGCATCCATTCCTTTGTCTCTGTCCATCTTTAAATTGGTCTGTCCATCAGTTTGCATTTCCATTTTTCCATCAGTTCATCACTACATCATTCGTTCATCCATTAATTTATATCGTCTTTCATTAAATAATACATCCCATTCATATCATCTATCCATCTTTTCTTGTACATGTCAATTTATCTGCTCATCCATCCATCTATCTTTCCACCCTTTTGTCCGCTTTTGCACCCATCCAACCCCACATTTATTTGTCTATTCAAAATTCAACCATCCATCTATGAATATATTCAGCCACATAGATATATATCCATTCCTTTTTCTCTCTGTGCATCCATTTATCCATCCATCTATCCATCTAATAACTGATCAAAAATGTATGCCTTTCAGCCTCTGTCCTCACATCAATTAATCTGTTCGTCTGTCTGGCAATCTGCATTTATCAATCAATCAATTCATTTATCCATCTGTTCATTTAGCTATGCATTCATGAATCAATCTATACATCCATCCATCTCTCTCTTTCTTTTGATCCATATGTCTATCTGGTGGTAATTCCATCCAACCATCAATTCATTCATTCATCCTCTATCCATCCATTTATCTTCCCTTAATCTCTTACCCATCCATCTTTTAAACTATCGATTCATTTTGTGAATTACCCATAGATCCATTTAACCATCCATCTATCATTCATCTGTCCATTGGACTATTCATTACTCAGCCACATGCAACCATCCATCCATCCTTCTATCGATCCAACAAGCCATCCATTCCTTTTTTCTCTCCATGCATCTGTAAATGTATATCTCTATCTTTCTGTCAGTCTGCATTTTGATTTCTCCATCAAACAATCAAACCATCTATCTATCTATCTATCTATCTATCTATCTATCTATCTATCTATCTATCTATCTATCTATCTATCTATCTATCTATCTATCTATCTATCTATCTATCTATCTATCTATCTATCTCCTCCACAGACCATCAGTGTGTCTAAAAATGTCCCTCTGCAGCAGCCGTAGCTCTCCTCCTCTGCAGCCTGCGTGTGGTGTTCAGGTTCTCTCCTTCATGAGGCGTTTGCTGACCTGCTGCTGCTGCACGTGAACCACAGCGCTCTGTTGACATCCTCAGCCAATCAGAAGAGCAGGAGGCTGAGGAGGGCGGCGATTGGCTGCGGGCTGGAGTAGGGTGAGCTGACATCATGGCTGCTGTCCTCTGAGGACCTTGTAAGTAAGGAGATGTGAGGTTTTTCCTGGGATACCGGGGACGAACCCCTCCACCCTCCCTCCACTCTCCGTCCTTGTCGTCTCTGCCCGGTCATGAATAAATGAAGGAGGGTGGGGGTGCTGAGTAGGGCTGCGGCCTCTCCACATGCTGATGGAGGATGGGGGAGGTGGTGAGGGGGGGTGGTCTGCAGGGACAGGTGGGGGAGGGGTTATCTGGTTTGTATTCAGCTCTCATCACCTGAAGGTCTGCATCCACTCTGCTGCTGTCAACATACAACATGGTGGATTGATGAGCCACAACAAACAGACAAATAAATAAACAACAAACAAACCATAACATGTAATACCTGACAGTGATTGTGTCATAACAAGCAGAGAGTAAACAAACTAACAAACAAAACATCAGTCCATCCTTCAACATCTACACTGCATGTTGTCTTTGGGGTCATGTTGGGCTGAAGTCATCCCAGCTGTTTAGAGAGAGAGAGGAGAAACACACTGTACAGATCACCAGCCAATCACAAGGCCTACATGTAGAGACAGACGATAACAACACTTACAGGTGCAGTGTGTAGAATTTGGCAGCATATTGCCAAACAGAAACTGTGAATATAGGATATAATGTTTCTATTTGTATGTAAAGTCCGTCAAAATGGGAGTACAATCATCCCATAAAACATTTGTTTTATTTTATTTAGTTAGGAAAAGCTTTAAAAATTTACATTACCATGAGCCGCGTTCATGTAGGCTGACATAACGGTCCACCATGTTGTCTAAGGTGGATTTTAGGGACAAAAAGAATGAAACGCGAATCTGTCCGCCGGTTCTGAAATCTACTTGGAATGCAGGCGAAGAAGAGGAGAGAGGACAGCGGTGGATGTATAGACAGTTGTTACTCTGCACCAGGGATTTAAATTGTGTATATATATAATGGTTACAAACCTTGTCACTTTTGTAAATGATGCCGTGTTCATGATCCCTTTTGGTCTTCACAGTGTTCCGTTGCTCAGTGACGTGACATTTTGGTTATGGTTAGTCTCATTCTAGAATCGGAATGCTAGATGTCGCTGAAATGCCCAATTCTACACACTGCACCTTTAACCAAGAGCAATTAAGGCTCTGTCCACACGGATACGAAGCCACAGCATCATTTCAGTCAATCTGTCCATCCACATGAAAACGCTGTACTGCTTATGCTAGGCCTGTAAGTGATGCTGAAACAACATGCACCGAAACCAGAGAAGAAGACATGGAGCATGCTCATAAAACATGTGCAATGTAGCCAAACACAAGAGGAAGATGGATTCACGAAACATGTGGCGCATGATGTTTTCAGTGTCCGCTTGCTGCCCACAGAAGTCGTAGAAGAGCAGAAGCCAAAACAAGCTCATAAGCTTCTGCAGCACGAACGCAATTCTTTGTTTCTATTGTTGTCAGGTTAAGTGCATGAAAAACATGTGAAAATGTGTGTATTCACTGTTCACGTGGAATTGCAAGGGCTGTGCAAACTGTTTTCAAAATTGCTTCCGAAAAGCCAAACCAATGCCCATACAGATAGTCCTCAGGGGCTGTTTACACAAGGTAGAAGAGTTTTCATTGCGCCTTGGCCTCCTGTTTACATGGGAATGGTACCTTCAGTGCTTGAATCCACAAATTTTTGAAACCTGGGTCCAGGGTGGAGAGTGTCCAAAATGCTCAGATGTAAACCAGAGTCAGAGCGTTTCAGGATAGTTAGGCTTAGTACTTTTTCACATGAAGGCATACCAGGAGCAACAGCAAAACAACAGCCTCGGCCGTCTACCAAGTAACATGTGAGCTACTTACCATGCTCGGTTTGTCATCCAGACAAAACTATCCGGACAGATTTGTTGTCCAGACAAGAAACTCTTACGACTTCGTGCGTCCACTTGCCATTGTTGTTTGTGAAAAATTTTTCTTCTTCATATGTGTGTTGTAGCAACACTGTTTCTCTGCAAAGCTACATTGCCATCTACTGGACTGGCATGCATACTACAACGGTTTCATTTGTTTCAGCGTCTCTGTCTGAATGCAGATTGAGTTTGAATGTGCAAAGGAAAAATCTTTGCGCTTTAGGTGACAGTGTCTTCGTGTAAACAGGGCCTTAGATTGTCCCTGTCTGGACGGCCCCTTAAGCCACCTACTCACCAAACGGGACTTTGTGACCTTGACAACCACTCTCCATGTAAAGTAACTTTAAAGCCACAATGAGGCGGGGTTAACCGTCCCTACCGTGATGGCCAGGATCAAGGCAACCTGGTGGCTTGCTGCTTAGAAGCCAAAGTTATAAAGTTTGAAATCTTCCGGTGATATCGTGTGGCCAGTCAGCATTGTGTGGATGTGTGATGGTACCCATGACAGACAGCTTTTAATCTGGTCCACAGAGTGACAATCCATGTCTATGTGGGAAACATTAGTCAGTGAGGACATTAGTTCAACCTAGATGGACCGCAGAGAACTAGCAGATGATGCTGCTGCAGATCCATCAGCTGCAGTGTTTTGTGGTTGGTAGGTGAGTGAAAAGGATACAGTTGGAATAATGTCAGCTAATACACCCAATTATATGATACATGATATGATTACGGTGAAACTCGAGCAGATGTGACGTCACTGAGGGATGGTGATTGTAACTAAAATGAGGTATTTATGGACACGGGATGCAACATCAGTTGGCGATGCGACTATGGTCGTAAAAGTCGGGTTCGGTGTGAACGCAGCTTCAGAGTTTTTAATTTACCCAAGGAGTGTGTTTTGGTCTGTGTGAACATCAGTATCTGGAGAAAAGCCCTCACGTGCACATAGACAACATGCAAGGGTGTACACTTCATGTATAAATCCAAGGCACAGACTATAGAAAATGACTAATTGAAGAGACTGTGACACTTGAAGGTTCAAAATTGAGGCAACTGGACTGTGTTAAGTTTTGCGATGATGTTTCACTTCTCATCTAAGAAGCTTCTTCTTGGATTGAGATTTTGAATTTTCAAGATAACCATGACATTGATAAAGGAGAATCTATATAGATAGACTGTGACACTATTCTCAATCTGATGACAAAAATTATTGTCCACTGTAAGTGTATCTAAAGTGTTGCTCTGATCAGCATGAAAATAAAATCATGGGATTGCAAGAAAACTACAACTTTATGGGGTAACTGTGAGTTTTCAAGATGACAGAAAGAGCAACACCAGAGACTGACATAGAAATGACCCTCCCCTGCTAAACATAGACTTGCCGCGTGTTTCCAGTGAACCAGTGTGGAGCTATGCTGCTGGCACCTGCCATAAAGGAATCAAGTTATAGGATGTGGAAACTGACTGTTTGAAGAGACTGGCAATTTGCTATGCAGTGCACGTTGTGTATGAAACTCCGTATGGTCGTACAGTTAAGAAATTGGGAATTACCATGAATTTCCACAAAATCAGTCTGCAGAGGGCCATTATACTGACCTATGACACATATCCTCACCCACTGGAGATGTATTTTTTTAAGAAGAGCCTCATTGAGATTAAAAATCTCATTTGCAAGAGTGTCCTGGCCAAAACAGGCAGCAGCACATTTACAAAGTTATTGACATAAAACAATTTCAGACACAGATACAAACAGATCAATCAGTGAAGTCAGAGTCACAGAACAGAAAATTTTCAGTCAAAGCATTTACAGCCTACTTCATCTTCCTGTAAAGCCTTTAATCTGTGTTTAAAAAGATTTCAAGAGACCAGCTCTCCAAGACAGTTTTCCTTGTAGAAGATTCCAGTCTGCAGGAGCAGCAGGTCTGAAGCTTCTTTTACCCATTTCAAGGCAAACTTTGGGGATAGAGAGCAAAAAAATCTTTGTGACTGAGTCACAGAATGAAGACTGTAGCTTCCAGAGCTTTTCACATGAATATAGTTACTAAAGTAAGATGGAAGCAGGCCAAGTAAAGCCTTATAAATCAGAATGTGCCAATGATTCAGTCTACGGAGGGTCAGAGAGAACCATCTAACTCGCTCATACAGAGTACAATGATGAGTTAGAGCCTTGAGATTTGTTATGAACCTTAGAGCTCCATGATAAACAGTAAACAATGATTTACAGCACTGAGAAGAAGCATGCATCTATAAAACATCACCATAATAAACCAGAGGCATAAAAGTAGCAGCAGCAAAAGAAAAACAAGACTTATTTCTGAAGTAAAAGCCCAGTCATAGCCTTAGCTTCTTTACATGCTGCTCAATATTAAGCTTAAACGACAGAGAATCATCTATCACAAACCCAAGGTATTTATAAAATGATACAGACTCAATCACATCACCCTGAGCTGTCACAATAGACTTCAGGTTCTGTGACTTCTGTTTCGAGTTTGTGAAAGTCATCCGCTTAAAGCACTGCACAGTAAAATGTAGCCCTGATAAGCTTGAAAACTCAAACAACTTCAAAAGATTATTGTGTTAATAAGAGAACAGGAAGAGCAACATGTAGCCAAAATGGTATACTGCCTGCCTGACATTGATTTGCTGTGGAGTTTGCAGCACTTGCGGAACATTAAGCAGGTGGACTATGTGTAAATTAAGGGTGAGTCATCAAAACTAGCTTGCTATGGGAGAGGATAACTTTCCAGCTACGTCAAGCAGTGTTAAAAATTGCCCACATGACTGAAAACTGCACCTAAACAAAGATTCCATTGTGTACATTTTTGCACTTGTTTACATTCAAATTGAATGGCCTGAAAAATTAGGCTACCGTGACCTGTTAAAAACAGACGTATTTGCAGCGAACCAGTGCAGAGCTATGGGGCCGGCACCTAACATGGAGAGATCAGAAAGATCCCTGGATAGGGAGATGTGAAAACTGACTTATTTAAAACACTGTGGGTGATTTGTTGTGCAGTGTGGGTCGTGCAAAATTAGGCTGTTTCTATGAAACCAGGACCTGTTAAAAGTCAACGTATTTGCAGCGACCACTGTGGAGCTATGGGACCGGCACCTAACATGGAGAGATCAGAAAGATCCCTGGATGGGAAGATGTGAAAACTGACTTATTTAAGACACTGTGGGTTATATGTTATGCAGTGTGCGTTGTGCAAAATTAGGCTGTTTCTATGAAACCAGGACCTGTCAAAAATCAACATATTTGCAGCGAACCAGTGTGGAGCTATGGGGCCGGCACCTAACACGGAGAGATCAGAAAGATCCCTGGATAGGAAGATGTGAAAACTGACTGACTGAAGACACTGGGGTTGATTTATTGTGCAACGTTTGTCATGCAAAATAGGCTATTTTTATGAAACCACAACCTGTTAAAAATAGACGTATTTGCAGCGAACCAGTGTGGAGCTATGGGGCCGGCACCTAACACGGAGAGATCAGAAAGATCCCTGGATAGGAAGATGTGAAAACTGACTTATTTAAGACACTGTGGGTGATATGTTATGCAGTGTGTGTCATGCAAAATTAGGCTGTTTCTATGAAACCAGGACCAGTCAAAAATCAACATATTTGCAGCGAACCAGTGTGGAACTATGGGGCCGGCACCTAACACGGAGAGATCAGAAAGATCCCTGGATAGGAAGATGTGAAAACTGACATACTGAAGACACTAGGGGTGATTTGTTGTGTAGTGTGCGTCATGAAAAATTAGGCTATTTTTATGAAACCGTGACATTGTCCGGATCATAATAGAAAAAGACCAATCAAAACTGCATCAAAGCTACACTGTACCGACACCTGGTGTATCTATGTCACTAAGAAATTTTCCACCACAGTGCTAGTCAGCAGTATAGTTTGTCTTCAGGTTATGATCATTGACTGTAGAAAGAATTGGATGAAATCATTAGACATCAGCCATTTGATAACCAAAGGCTTTGTGGAGCTAATGACCAACCTCTTAACCTAACTTTAGATCAACCTACTCACAAACAGAGAGGACCAGTTGAAGCAGTACTCAAGGTCATCTTATGACTGTCACATGGGCTTGTAGGCATGTCAATTATGTCCCTAATCATATAAAACCAGAAATCTTGAATCAAAAATGGGTGCAGTCAGCTTTTTAGTATGGCTGCATCCATGGATTTGCCTGTAGACCTTTCTAGAGCCTCCCTTTATAATCAAATGGCTGAAGTCGGATTCTGTCATTAATCAGTGATCCGGACCAGAAGACAAATCAGACTGCTGACGAATAATTTGATGGAGTACTGCTGAGTAACATAGACACATTAACGAACATCTATAACTGATGGAGGTGATGCAGGGCTCAGTTTAGGTACAGTATATCTTTGACACATGAAGATAAACCAGGGTTAAGTGGTTATATACCTATGACTGAATCATTTCTAACAGGAGAAGCAGAAATTATACAGATATTAATTTCACTAATTTTGCCTTAGTACGTATATGCAAATAAGATATGAACAATCTAGATGGTATGACCACAGTTTTTTGATTATTTATTTAAATAATCATCATTTTCCTTAGGTTGTAGAGTTTGCTAAAGTTAATCTTTTTAAAGAAACGTGAGGTTCTAAAATGTCTGCATGAAAAATACCAAAGTATCTCTTATAATTTGCCATTATGTCTCAATGAATCACAAATATTCTGAGCTTGAAAAGAGTTAAGTGGTTTTTATAAAACATGGAGATGACTGATTGATGCTACTGCAGGTCAGTAGTTTGATATCATGTTGTGCCATCCTGAACATGCAAAGAAACGCTGATCTCAGGGTTTTCCTCTGATGTTGCTGCAGGCTGACAGCACGACCATCACCCCTGTCCTCCCGACTGAAGCTGCTGCTGTTAACAGCGGCTGTTAATGCTGCAAAGCACAAACGTCACATCAACACCACAGAGTAAAAACTGCAGTTCTTCACATGTCCACTTGAGTTTTTTTGTTCTGCTGTGAGTCAATCCCTAAAGACCTTCATGTTAAAATGTTCCACTTTACAGCAGAATAACAGACTGGGACAGAAACAGCTTGAGTCTCTATGAGGTGGTGCAGGCAGGATTTAATTTTGTAGCTAAAAACAGATAGGATGTTTGCTGAACGTGAACAAAGAACCTATTTTGTTAATGCTCAGCACGTTTTTGAATTATTGAAGGGTCAGTATATGTTTGGTTGTTGGATTTTCCATCCAGAAGAGGATATTAAAAACAAAAATGCTCTTGATTTTAATGTTATTTGATTTACGTTTTGGAATTCCAAAATTAAAATTCAATGCGTTTTTCCTCATCGGGGTCAAGAAAGGTTAAACAAAACTTTTAAATTGGTTGGTTTTAATTTTCTGTGTCTAAAAACAAAAAATGCCACAAGACAGAAACAAAAAAAAACATTTTTTTTTATTATGTGAAACCTGGAAGTTGCAGATTTAAAAAAAATAGCATCAGTGAGAACAGTGCTGACTTCTACCAGTGGTTTCTCAAGCCCAGGCTAAAATGACTTTGGAACTTTGATGTGATTTATGTTGTGGCTAAACAGGACTTGTCATCTGCAGAAATCTCTGCACACATGTCAAATGAAAGTGGGGAAGGAAGTGTTTTTTCTGCAAGAAACGTGAAGAGATTTTGTGCTGAAGTTTGAAGGGACCCGAAGCACATTTGGAGGTGGCAAAAGTCACCTTCTGACCCAACATTAGGGATGGGAATTGATAAGACTTCATCGATACCAGTGCTATTAACGATCCTGCTAATCGATTCAATTCTTTAACGATTCCCTTAAGGATTCCTAAAGATTTTCCATGTGGGCAAATGTTGCCCTGTAGATTTTCAGTGTCAACAATGTCAAACACACATCACAGCATAGATAGCTGCTTCTGCAAGTTGCTGGTGTTTCCACTTACTTAAGGTTGTGCAGAAGTGCAATGAAAATTAAGCTTCTGACCCTGTCAGTGGAAGGAATTGATTAGCAAAAAGATTCATGATATCGATTAATGATTCTCAACTGGAATTGATTATTGATTCCCATCCCAACCTATTTTAAAGTTAAGTTTATGCCTTCTTGACCCCAATAAAGAAAAATTCTTTGCGTTTCAATTTTAAGTCTTGAATTTTAAACTTGAAATCATATAACCACCTTTTTTGTTTTTAAATATCCTCTTCTGAACAGAAAATCCAATGACCAAAACATACACTGGCACCTAAGTTTTTGTTTGTATGTTAGTTTTGAAGTGGGGCCACAGGTGGTTGTCCATGTCTCTAGTAAATATGAGCGTCAATAAAGGAACTAGTGAGCTTTAAAGTGACAGAAGTTTGCCTGCACATTGCTACAGCTAGAGCCAAGAGTTTTATGCAATTTACTGAAATTAAGGTAAAAACAAATTCCAGGTGATTGCACACTCCACTCTTCTACCAGCAAGACCTTTTTTCTTTTGAAACTACTTTGGCCCACTGCACACCTCTGAGTTCTCTTCATAAAATAATGAATTATGCAAAAAAAAAAAAGGCTAACTGAGGGCATCACCAATCATACACACCCATCTCTCTGCCTGTTTTCATTCTAACTCATGTCTGCTTTGGCTTACTGTGGCATGAACGAGCGCTACAGCTCTCCCATCTTCTGCAGAACTGTTGAACAATATTCAGCTTTCATGTGCACAGAAAAATGCCAAAAAAATATCTATGATTCTTATTCTTATAATAATAATAATAATAATAATATCAACATTATACCTTAGACTTTTAACCCTTTAACTCCCTGCATAACTGTCTGACAGAGGCCAACAAACTCAGGAATATTTAATGTGTAAAAAAAACTTAACATGTCTTTGTTTGTTTCTGTCAATGTTTTATGATACAGAGAAAAAACTACAAACAAACCAAAAGAACAGATGGTTTTTTGTGTGAGATGCAAAGCTTTAAAAAGCTAAAAGCTAATATAATCACAATTACCTTAAATACTTAAGTATTTACTGATATAAGCATGTATGTATATATATGAAATGTTATTTATCAAAAACATTTTTCTCTGTTTGTCAAACTTCATTTATCTTTTTTAAGTCATTTTCATTTATATTTTATTAACAAGCATTTTCTAATTGATTTCGTCACAAATATTTGTTCATTTTTGTTTGCTTTTTAAACTTTTCAGTCCTACAGCAAGAAAATATCTGGTTTTTGGTTTGTTTTATCTGTTTCCTGAAGTGTTAAGGAAATCAAACAATTATTTGATTTGTTCTGTTTTGAGCACATTAAAAATCCCTGAATTCATTGATGCCCTCTGCCAAACAGTTGAGCTGATAGTTTAAGGATTGAGGTGTCAGTGAACGCACCACAGACAGTCATTCAGTCATTTCAGACGGGCCCTAAACGCCTCACAGAGTGTTGTTGCTCAGAGGCACTGCGGCAGGAGGCTGCTCCGGCAGAGAGAGAGAGGGAGAGAGAGAGGAGCCTCAGCCAATAGAATGAATGGACTGTAAATAGGAGCCAATCAGGACGAGGGGGCGGGTATAAAAGGCTGAGCTGGTCTTTAATCCGCAGCAGCAGCAGAGAGGAGACCTTAAACGCAACACAGCTCACCGCAAGGACAGGTAAGTGCACCTCTGATCCGACCAATCACTGATCACTTCATCAATACTGGCAGCGATCGGCTCATCATCAGGCAGGTGCACGCGCTGCGAGCCTATATGGCCAATCAGAGCGCAGCATCAGAGAGAGGAAGGGTGAAAGAACAAAGGAGCAGACGCACTCCGGGGGTCACTGCGTGCGTGCTTGTTGTTTATTTGTTGTTTGTTTGTTTGTTGTTTATCCCGGTGGCAGAGCCGTGGAGCTGCAGAGCGCCTCCCCGCCGCACGGCCTCTCTCCCTGCATCCAAACGACCTTCAGTCCGACCTGACTGTCTGCAGGTGTTGCGCAGTCAGCAGCGGACGCACGCACGCACACACGCACACGTCTGCGGCTCCTCTGAATCCTTTGGTGTTAGGCACGCGAGCTTTACAAATTTGCATGAAGTGCGTGTGTGTGCGTGCGTGAGCAAGGTTAAAATGAGCAAATCGGACCTAAAAGGGCCCAGAAATAAATCCACCTTAAATAAATCCACCTTAAATCCAGTCAGGCGTAAACGGAGCCTTTAATCTGCATTAAGAGGACAAAGTGTGCAGCGGCTTTACGCGCTTAGCACGTGCACGCGTACGCATTTGATTATTGATAAATGATATTCTTCATTTTGCCTCAAATCTGATGTTTTTTTTTAAATGTCACCCGTGCAGAAAACCGCGCATGCTCACTGCAGCCTGTTAAATATGAGTGTGTGTTTGAGCAGGATGACAGTGCAGAGTGCCAGCGCCATGGTTACCTGTCATGTTAACCATTTAACCAGGTTCAATGGGTAATTACCTGTCATGTTAACCATTTAACCAGGTTCAATGGGTAATTACCTGTCATGTTAACCATTTAACCAGGTTCAATGGGTAAAACCTTCATCTTAGCCATTTTACCAGGTTTAGTCAGTAATAACCAGTGATGTTAACCAGTTAACCAGGTTTAGTCGGGAATAACCTGACATGTTAACCTGGGACTATTGTATAAACACAATGTGATGACCTTCAAGCTTGAGTCATAATCATGTTCAGCTGTCATGATATCTGGTCAACCTGGTTCAACATGGTTATAACACGTTTACGATTAAACCGTGGTTACTACGTTACATGTTTACCAAGTTCAAGATGGTAATAATCTGACACGTCACCTGCTCAACCAGACTGAACACGGTAATATCATGTTAACCATTGGACCTTGGTAATTACCTGACATATTTACTATATAACCAAGCTGACATGGTTATAACATGTTTTCTATTCAATCTTGGTAATTACCTGAAATTTTGACCACTGAAACGAGTTAAGCAGGGAAATAACATGATCTATTTACCATATAACAAGGTTTGACATGGTAATTTAATGTTACCTGCTCATGTGCAACATGGTAATAACATGTTTACCATTAAACCATAATAATCAGCTTAACTTCCAATTTCCAATTTAACAAGGCTAAACATGGAAATAACATCACGTGTTTACAACTTAACCAGGTTAAACATGTTAATAACCAAACATGTTTACCATTCAACCACATTAAACATGATAAACATAACATGGTTACCATTTAACAAGGTTAAACATAGTGGTAACCTAACATGTTACAGACTGAATTAGGTTCAACGTGGTAATAATCCACCAAGATACTCGTCTAACCAGGTTCAATATGCTAATGAAAATCTGACCATTAACCCTTGGTAATCCCTATGGTAAGCTACCCATTTTACCATGTTTAAAATCGTAATACCTTCTCAGTTATGCCATTAAACCAGGTTCAACATTGTAATAACATATTTTAACAATTTAACTTGGTCAAACGTGGTAATAACATGACAAGTATTCCCATGTTTACTTTTTAACCAGGGCCAACATGTTTCCAACATTTAACCGGCTGAATTAGGTTAAACATGATAATAACACAAATTAGTAACCTAACCAGGATCAACATGCTAGGAACATGTTTACCATCAAACCTATACATGTCAATAACGTGTTTTGTCAGCCATTCTATCAGTGTCCGCATCAAAGTATTGCAATATGTTAACTATTAAACCTGAGTTAGTGTTATAATAACCATTATTTTTATAAAAAGACATGTTACCACTTAAGGTATTGTTGGTCCTTTTAACCAGGACCAACAATATGATAACCAGATCTGGTTTCCGTTTAAGTTGTACCGGACCCGTTTTATCACAACATAAAGGAATTTTAACCAGCACCAGCATCATGATAACCTGACATGTTACCTCGTAATCCAAGAACCAGCACATAGCTAAAACCAAGCAATCAATCTTTATTTATAAAGATCATAACAAGTGTTATCTCAAGATACTTTACAACAGAGCAGGCTGAGGCTAACTCTTCCTTTTATAGATACACATATGCATATATACAAATACATATATTAAATATATTTGTTTATACACGTAGGCCACGGTTACATGAAAACACGTTTAAATACGTTTATTCGCCTTCAAGGCCTGAGGGTTGGGAATGGTTCTGATTGGACAGGAGCGAAGTGACGTAGTGACGTATCTATGTCTCCGTCAGGGAAACCTCGCCCAACTTGGGCGCTACAGCTTTACATATGTCCACATTTTAATGCTCACGTCCATCCACATTTTAATTACTTCCAGATCTTCTAAGAATTGTATTAAATAAACTGCTCGGCTTGCGTGGAGTCCCACACTTGCTTTGGGTGGCCATCTAGTTCCTGTAGTGCGCATCGTGTGCCTCATAATGATAGGACAAGGAAATGAGCATGCGCAGAACAACCAGAATTAATTTAAAGCGGAATGAACGGAAACATGAGCTAGGAATTATTCAATTCAGATTTAAAGTCAGAATAAACCAGCCACTTATTTTGGAATTAAGGTTTATTCGTAATTATCATTTCATTCGGAATTTGGTGTTTGCATGGTCATTTTTATTCTTTTTAAAGAGGATTTAAGGTTTATTCGGAATTAAAGGGTAATCAAAGTTCTCATGAAAACGTGCTAACACATACATCCCAAGATAAATCCATTCAGGCCAAGACAAAGGGACTAAAATCACATTTGTCCCTGATGAATATAGACTAAAACCTGCTTAGACACATTTTACTTGGACCACTATCGTGATAACCAACATTTCACTTGGTTTTCGAAGACCACAGCTAATCAGAGCTAATATTAAAGCCTGGATTAGCCAAGGTCAGTGTTGGGCATCACCTGTTTCAAAGCTTACCGTAATATAGCTCGTCAAATCTGTACATGCTCATACCAAAGCGGAGAGAGATGGTTCTTATTCAGGCCAAAGCCGGTCCTAGCTCAGGTCAGAGCTGGTCTGTGTTGGCAGGTTTGGCTAGGTTGGCCTGTTCAAGGTGACCGCGGCCTTCGGTGCAGAGCTGCACACCAGGGGTTTAATCCCGGCCTCCTTCAGCTTCTAATCAGCTGATCCCTCGGGGCCTGACCCGAGCCAAGCCGAGGGAGAGAGCGGGGGAGCTGGACTTGATGAGTCTGCTGTCTGATTGTTGATTGATTGAGTGATTTTTCTTCAGCTCATTCATGAAGCACTTTTACTCTCTTGCTCTCTAGATATGTCCTATTTATTCATTTGGTGGATATCTGAGTGATTTATTAAATAACCATTTGATGAATTAAATTATATTTTGATGCTCAGTCAGATCAAACTGACATGGATGTGTGAGCACTTTCATTATTGAGAGCCTTTGCTCCATAGATTTTCTGTTTTATGGTCTCAGTATATTTCTTTTTTGCCGGTGTGTGTTTGTTTGTTTTGTTTGCAAGATTACACAAAAACTACTGGAGAGATTTTGCTTAAATTTTCAGGGGATGTTGGTAACTTAAGCGTGATTTCACGAGTAAGGACCACACCATCAACAGGATGAATTTGGCAATTATTTATTGTGTATAGTGGATAACGAGCAACACAGCAGGTTCGCAAAGCAGATAACGGTTCGGGGAAACTTAATGGGGAATCCGCCGTAGCTCCCGGGCAAGACAAACCCCCTTTATAATCTCTTGAAAAAGAAGGAAGGAAGAAGTTTTAAGAAGGGGGAGGGAGGAAGGGGTGCGTCAAGTGTGCAAAACAAAAGAGGGAAATGGGCTGTCAAAATGTATGGGAACACAGGAAGAGGCGTGGTTGAGGTGTGGTCCTGCCCCTGAAATTCTGCTTAAAGCTCCACTAGATTTTAGTGCTGATCCAGATCCATTCGGAAACAATTATTTTCGCTCAATAGCTGTCTAACTAATAATAATATCAACATGATTTCAGATTGCTAGGTGTTATTTCAGGGTCAAGGAATCATATTGTGATGGAAACTTTTTCATTTATCAGCTATTGATTATAAATGTGACAGACATACGTGAGCAACCTTGGCAGAGGTTTGTGCTCTCTGATTGCTTAGATTTGTTGTGAGGGCTTTATTTTGGTTTGGTCTCGAGCAGATCCATAATACATCTCCAAAGGTCTTAGTTTAAAACCCTGTGAGGCCTCAAAGTTCAGATGTGACTTTGACTTGGATGATTACATTTATTTTGTTTAGTTGGTGTTAAAAGTTTTATCTTCTGTCTTTTGTCTCATTGGTGTTTGATGCATGAAAATGGTATTAACTTTTCTCAGTTTGGGTTTCAAACGGTCTTAAAAGTCTTAAACTGAAATATGTGGACTTTGCTTGTTCTCCATGAGCATACAAGGATTTACTCTGGGTCCTCTGATTTCCTCCCACAGATCCAAAACATGCCTGTTTGGTAAACTGGTGGCTCAATTGCCCATAGAAGAGTATGGGTATGAATGGTTGTTTATTTACGTGTGACAGCCCTGTGATTGGCTGATGACCAGGTCAGGATTTACCTGCCTTTGCCCAATGACAGCTGGGATAGGCTCAAGCTGCCCCATGACCCTAAATAGAATGAGTAGCAAAGATATTTATTTCTCATAGAGAAAATAAAAATTACAGCCAATGATATCCACATATTTGTAATAAAGTATTCGATAGCTGATATATTACATTTATTTTACTGATTTTCATTAACATGGGGAACCTGTCGTGTTCAAATACTTCATATAATTCAGTACCATCAGTTAGCCATAAAGCTCTGCAACAGCAACACCAATAATCCATCCATTATTCCTAAATTATTCAATCACAGGGCTGACATACAGTGACAGACAATTAGTCACATGAACTCAATGAGCATGTTTTTAGACTGAGAGGAAACCAGTGTACCAGGAGAAAACCCACTCATGCACGGGGAGATCCTGTTGATCCTGGAGCCTTCTTCCCCCATGCACAAACAAAACCTGCTGTAACACCATACAGATCAAAAACAACAACAATAATAATCTAAGAGGCAACCACAAGCAAATTGTTTTTTTTTATTAGCTATGGCAAAATAATAATTTCAGTTATAGTTTTAGGGATCCATGATATTTGATTTTTGCCATATCTGATTCCCCGATTCTGATATTTCTAGTCAAGAATACAAGCTCTGTACTTAACAAAAATGGACTTGTTTCCTTCAGTGTTACAGTTTATTTTTGAGAGGAACAGATGTAAAACAAGAAAAACAGCATTTTACTCTTGCAAAAGTTAAAGCCTTGGTTTTTAAATGTACCCATGCAGTGATAGAAGGGTGCATCAATATTGTACATTTGTGTACTATGCCAATATTCCAGCTGTTTTATGGTTAATATGTCAGCGGATATATCTGCAAAAATTTCAGTCATGGCCAATACTGATATCAAACCAGTAATATCGTGCATTCCCTACATTTTTGGCTCTCCAAAACTGTATTTTGTTGGTCCATTGTTCCATATTTTTTATTAGAAATGCACAATATTATAAGTATGATAATTTTGCCAATATTTACAGCTGATATATCAGCCATATTGGTTGGAATATAGGAAAAATACACAAATATACTATATTGCTGCCCTTTATCATCACTGCATGGTTACATTTTAAAATCAAGAGGGTTTTTTTCAAGAATGTTTCTTGTTTTTTCATCTGTTTCACAAATAAGCTCTATACATCCAAAAAAAGAAGTAAAAAGAAGATATTTAAGACTTTGTACTTTTGTCCAAAAACCGGTATTGGCTAATATGAGCTCAGAAATATTGGCATACTGGTTATCTGCAAAAGTCCAATAATATGCATCCCTATTTGTTATTTTATTCTTGTTCCTTTAACATTTTAAACTAGAGATGCATTCAATCGTCTCATATCAGTTTTTCAGAATTTATTTGTGGTGTCAAACCAACTCAGTGCTGTCTGGCACAGCTAACCGCTAATTTAAAGAAGACTCTTTTTTTAGGATAGTAAAATTGACCTGTTGGTGAAACTGTGGTCTGTTTTCAGGATCAGACATAAGAAATTATTCTGTTATTACTGGACAATTACACCAAAAGAGGTAATTAGAATAACATCAGCTAAAATTATCTTGAACACTGGTATCATCATCAACCCTGATTTTTAAACTGATGCATTTTATTTTCTACATATTTCAACTTTTTTTTTTTACGTTTATTTTCCTTAGTTACTTGTTTTTAATCTTAAGTATGTTATCTTGTTATGAGGGTTCGAGTCCATTAAGCACATATGATGATGATGCTATAAAATAATTTCCCAATCATGTTTGGTAATCGCAAATTTCGACAGAAGCTGATTTTTGCTAAAACTGAGCTCATCTTAAACTGTCTGTAATGTCTCACATCTCAATATTGATGATGTTTCCTGAACAAAACATTTTAGATATTGAAAATGTTACTACATAAATGTGAAGCTCAAAAATGACTAGCTGTACTTTTGAAATATCTATTCAATTCAAACTAACCCACAGCACAACGAAAACAAACCAGAACCTTAAGGGACATCACCCAAACAGCCTCTTTGAAGCATGTCATTTATCTTATCAGTTTGCTCTGCGTGGCTTTTTTTAATCTAAAATTGTCTGATACAATATGACAAACAACTGTGTTACTAATTAACCTTCATTAAAGAGGGCATGAACTATTTACAATCAGAGTAAATTAAAATGTCTTGATTTTTCTGTGTTAGCAGCCCTCCAGTTTGCCCCACCACACTATTTAAGAATCACTAATCTGTACGGCTTATCCCTTTAGGGGCAGCAGGGGGGCTGAAGCTATCCCAGCTGACACATGAGGAAGGGTGGGGTACACACTGGACGGGTCAGCAACAAGTCTCAGAGCTCACACTCAAACTCACATTATTATATATATTATATATAGACCTTTTTACATGACAACGAAAGCATCTGAAAACGATTTTGCGTTGCGTTTGCGCCTTCTGTTTACTCGAGAACGGTGCCTGGAGTGCCTGCATCTGCAAACTTTTGAAACCAGGGTCCAGAGTGAAAAGTTAGGAAAATGCTTTGGTATCCATCTCAGTTTGAACAGGAATCAGCATTTTTAAGGGAAACAATGATGTGCGATGTAAGCGCAGTACTCTTTCAGATGCAGGTTGCACCCCACAGTAGCAACTTTGGCTGTGTACAGAGCAACATGTGCTCCTTACTGAGCCAGACAAAAATATCCAGATAGATTTGTTGTCCAGACAAGAAACTCCTGCGACTTCGTATGTCCACTGCCATTGTTTGTGAAAAGTTTGTCTGCGCTGAAAAGAGTATGTATGTTTTAACACCGCAGTTTCACTACAAACCTACATCGCCAACTACTGGCCTGGCATACACACTACAGTGTTTCAGTTGTTCTCCAGGTGAATTCAGCGTGCTTTTGAAAATGCAAAGGAAAAACTTTCTGTTTCTGGTGACAACATTGTCGTCTAAACAGGGCCTTTGTCACCAGTTAACCTCACGAGCATGTTTTCGTTGTGTGGGAAGAAACTTGAGTAACCGTGATAAACCCACGTACACACAAGTAGAACATGCAAGTTATACACAGAGAAGCCCTGTCCAACCAGGGACTGGAACCAGCAACCTTCTCCACACCATGCAGACAAATACATAAATATTCTAATTTAACTAAAGTTTATAGTTAGAGGTGCCAAATTATCACGTTAATCATGATTAATTAATTATAGTCACGATTCAAGTGTTGTGTTTTTTAATCGTGTTAATCTCATTTTTAATCTCATGTCTATTTTTTGGTATTTTCAGAGGGTAGAACCTTAAAATACCAGAGCAGCTGGTGATCACATCAAGTCACAGTATGACATAGCAGCTCGACCCTGTTGTTAGCCGTTAGCTAAAACTTCAGTCCTTAGACCATCAGCTTATCTTACATTAAATTATACCACATAGATGTATCATCTGCCACATGTGACATGAATCTTGTCAAAGAAAAACCCACCAAGTTGCCTGGTTAAACTTCTGATGTGGGCATATTTATTATTGCAAGGTAACCATGACTACAGCTCAGCGTTGTTAGGGCAGCATTTCCTCGTCTCTCTCGGTTTCCCAGCAGTGATCTCCGGTCAGGATAAGAGAAAAATAATGATTTCCTATAAGACAGCTTGAACGTTCTTTGCTCCTCTTTTAAAGGAGAAATTGAGTCCCTTTCTGATAAAACTGCTGATCTTGCTGCATCCATGGAGACCACTTTTACACGCCGCTGTGGTTTTCAAACATGCACTCACTTCCTGTTGTCGTAACATCCGCAGCTCCGCCTCTGTCCCCTGATTGGACCGTTTAAGATGGAGAGTTTTTATGCATTGGACTTCTTGTGCTTTAGTTTTAGGTGGTTGGAAAACAATCTTTTGATCTGCCTCAATACCTCAAGTTGAAGCTTTTTTTCAGAATTTTTTTAAATGAGATTTAAAAATAGACTAATTAGATTAATTAATTACACGTCATAATTAATTAATAACTCAGTGTTTTAAATCTACTGACAACACTATTTATAGTAAAGCACAGCAGGTTGTGCTGATCAGCTTCACGGTAAGAAAGTTGCTGGAGTCACTCCTTGGTCTGACGGCCTTTTTGTGCAGAGTTTGTATGTTCTTCTGTGCATGTTTGGGTTCTCTCTGGGCCCTCCAGTTTCCTCTGATAGGTAAAAACATGCTCAGTAGGTAAATGGTGGCTCTAAATTCTTAAAATCCCATCCAATATCAGCTGGGATGGACTCCAGCCCATCACGACTGCTACAGATAATATATAAACTGATTCTCATGTTTATTTCTAGGTCACCAAAGATGATTTAACTCAGTTTAACTTGACAGAAATGCACGTTAAAGCTAACCTCAGATCTTGAGCTGCTTGCTGTGATGTAAATATCTCGTTGGCCTCTCTGCCCTCAGGTCAGCCCCAGCGTCATCATGCCTTTCGGAAACACCCACAACAAACTGAAGATGAACTACTCGGCTGAGCAGGAGTACCCCGACCTCAGCCAGCACAACAACCACATGGCCAAGGTGCTCACGCCCGAAATGTATGCCAACCTGAGGGACAAGGAGACGCCCAGCGGCTTCACCTTGGACGACGTCATCCAGACCGGCGTTGACAACCCAGGTAACGACACTAACAACTATAAACACACAAGAAACAAAAGTTTACAACAAGACATGAGGAACAATCTAGAAGCAACAACCACTACAAGTTAGGAATGAGAGAGGGAAGATACAAGGACAAGTGAAGCAGAGTACACACAACAAGATAATCAGACCAGTTTTTGGCCTGGATCCCTCCTTCCAGCCAAAGCCAGCAAAGGCCTGATGATCTGATGGTACTACAGATTATCTCACCTGATGATCCTGTGGTGTGAGGTGTGTTAAGAGGGATTTGAACTTCTCCAATGGACCAATAGCTCATCAGGAAGCAAGATGGGTAAAACAAGAAGCACAACAAACATCGCCATGGTGACGATCGTAAACACTGTAACTGATTTTTATAAAGTAAGCAGCATTTTACCATAATATCTACAGTTATACATCTACTGTAAAACCCTTAACAGTAAATTACTGTAAAAGGCAAAACATTGTTGGAAAAATAAACAGTGTTTTACCATAATATTTACAGCTACCTACCATAAAATGTTTATACAGTAAATAATAGAGGGTGGTGATAGATTAATGGAAAATACCATCTGCTCAAGGAAACTGACCAACAGAGGGCAAGATTTATTTTAGCAGATATTTGACAGTTTTTAGTGAAACAAATGTTTGAGTAAATGTATTTTTCTATTAAAAAACAAAAAAAACAAAATGATTTCTTGTTAATACATGATGGATAAAAAATTTAAAAATACAATAATTTAAGCTAAAATATAACAAGTTTACTGTAATTTAAAATCTGTAAAATTTTGTAGAAAAAATATGTTGATAATACTGTAAATGAAAAAACAGTGAGGATGCTGTTTTTGATACTACAGTAATAATACTGTCAACTAAATGTCAGGGATTATACCTTTAAGATGCTATGAGGAGTTTTTAAGTAATCACAAAAAAGTCTCACTTTTAGATTTATGGCTTATCGGAATACACACTTTAAGATGATTTTTATAGCATCAAAATAGGTTATCTATAACTGCTATTCCTTAGCTCCACGGTCTGGACGGACAGGGCTGGACTGGCCTGGATACTCAACTTCAGGAACAAGACAATTAAAACTAAAGCAAATTTATATCATTTGGACACGTCTTAGAGCACCGGGCTGTAAGTAGAGATATAACCGGCTACAAAACTAGGATACTAAGTTTTCCAAAAATTGTTTGTTGTCACACATCAAAAACTACCGCTACGTAACTAGAAAGAGATACATTACCTCGTCGCTTTGCATCCTGTAAGTTGTTGAAAAAAGAAGTTGTAAAGCAATGCAGAATTCTGAGGAAGGTCAGAGCTGCATTCATTAGCATCACAACAAACACACACTTTGGCTTGGGTCAGAAAAAAAAACAAATTATAACCTTTTCAAAGTGAATTCAAACATCTTTAGATGATGGTCAAGCATGAAGGAGCCAGTTGTTAATGAAAAAAAAGACTGGAATGTGACTGCTAACCAGATTAGCCTCACTTGGTACTTCATGTTGCCTGCCATGTTTGTTTACACTAAACATTCATTTGCTTGGCTAGGTCAGAGCGAAACCGAAACTACTGAATAAGTACAGATACTTGAAAACATGGAGCTGAGCTGCACAATTATCACAGAGTAGTGCAATCAACCAATCAGAGTGGAGTAGTTTTACCTTAAAGTGGCAGTAGCTTCAACAGAGTATCTCAGAGTGAGCATAGAGGTGGATCAGGTGCACGAAGTAAATGAAAACATACTCTAGCAGTTTTCCAAATCATGTCAATGTGGGCTGGTCCAACCCAAACCCTTCCAGCAGACTCATCAGGACATTTTTACAATATTTTGTTGTCCAATTTTGCTGAGTAGTTGCCTCAGTTTCCTGTTCTTCGCTGACAGGAGTGGCTCCTGGTGTGGTTCTCTACTGCTGCAGTCCATGTGCTTTAAAATTCAGTGTGTTCTGTCAGAAATGGTCTTCTGCTGGCCTTGGTGATGTCTGATTTACTGTTTGATTTCTGGTCGTTCTTCTCTGACCTCTCCAATCAACAAGGCAGTTCTCTGCTGCTCACTGGATAGTTTTGCTTTTCTGGACCATGGGTAGATCAGCAGTTTCTGAAGAACTCAATCAAAATATCAAGATGAAATTCAAAGAAAAAGAAAAAAATATCCAAATGATCCATACCAAAGCAAGCTAAACTAAAAGCTTTCAAGTTAAAGAAAAGTTAGAACGTTTTTAACAACTGATAAAAAAAGCAAAGTGATTTAAGACATGCAAAAATGCTAAAATTTAATTGAAAGTTCAAAATCAAAAGAAAAAAATTCCAAAATCAAACCAAGCTAAATCAAAAATATCTTCAAAACAGCAAAATCAAGTTAAAATCCAAAAGAAAATTGATTATAACAAATAAATAATAATAATACAATAAATGCCTTTTCACAACAGACTATAAAAAAATGGATAAAAATTATATGAAATTTAAAAAAAAAAAGAAAAAAAAAAAGAAATCCAAACAACCAGTCATATATTGAGCTTCATTAAAAGAATGACTAAAAACTTTCTGCCCCATTTTGATTTTCAGTATGGCCTTTAGCAGGTTTTCTTGACCATCTCCACATACCTAAATGCACTGAGTAACTGCCATTTGATTGTCTGATTAGCTTCTTGGTTTGACTTACAGTATTTGAATGGGGTTTTCTTTAAAGTGGCCAATGTTTGTGCCTATATTTCCTACCCTCTGACAACTTTAGCTACTCAAAGTTCCCAGTTTTAATGTTGTCTCACTTTTATTTTGTTAGCTTTTGAGGATTGCGTACCAGTTGTCTGGGGTTATGGCGTTATGTTACACTTGCTGTGTGTACACTGGCGGTCCCCCGGATGAATCAAACATAAAACCAGAGTTATTCTCCCAAACCCGAAAACTCGTCAAACCAAATCTGAGTTAATAACTCCATCCCCAACCTGGTAACCAGTCATACAAATAAAGAAAAAAAAACAAATGACTCCGCCCCTAAACTAAGTTACCCCATGTAGCCCTGCATGTTAGCCTTCAGTTCTTCCAGGTGACTCACGGGGTTGTTTTTCACCTTCACGCAGAGATGATCTATTCTGGAAGTCCACTGCTGCTTGATAGAAACTCCTTAATAGGATCAGCTCGTTAGATCAGGTTAATTTGGCTCGTTAATTCCTCCAGAGGGACGTGACGTGTGCCTGCTGTCTGATCCCCTGATCCTCCGAATCAAATCCAAGGATTTAGCACGATTTGTAGCAAAGCTCTCTCACACGACGCTGCAGCCACATCAAGTCGCAACAAACAACAGCATAAAAAATAACTGATCAAAAAAGAAAAACAGAAAAATTAAACTCAGAAAAGCTGGAATAACACCTCAAATAATCAACAAAAAAATGACTTCTGAGCCGCAAAATCTAAATCAGAAAATCAAAATGAGAAAGCAATATCACAGCACTAAAACAGCAAATTTCAAATACAAAACAAAAAAACAGCAACATAATTATTCTAAACATATCAAGCCAAAATTCAAAGAAAAGAATAATAATCTAAGTGACCCAAATCAAATGAAGCAAAACCAAAAGCTCATAGAATTCAGCAAAACTAAAACAAATTAAAAAACAGGAAACCAAAATCAAGTGAAAAAGACTTTAAAGACAACATTTTTAAAAACAGGTAAAAAACAAAGTGAAAAATGACAAAAATTAAGTTAAAAATTCAGAAAATAAAGAAAATAGCAAAATCGAACTAAGCTAAATCAAAAGTGTCATTAAAAGGGAAAATGAATTTCAGCAAAATAAAAAAATGCTGAAGACAAACAATTGCACTTGCTGAAACAGAATCTAAAAAAGCAAAATAAAATGTAAAAACGAAATTTAGGACAAATAAAAACAGGAAATCCAATCAACTAATATCATATATTGAGCCAAATTGAAATAATGACTAAAATAACAAAATGCATAGAAATAAATCAAGAAATAAATCATTGAAAAAGCAACAATCAAATAAAGCAAAATCAAAAGCAGCAAATTAATTTGAACAAAAAATGTAAAAAAAAAAAAAAACCAGCAAAATTAAAGTAAGCAAAACAGAATCCAACATCATTCAAACAGCAAAATCAAAACCAAATTAGAAGGAAAAGCAAAATCAAATTCAACAAAATGAAAAGAGGCTATATAGCTATGTACAACAAAACAACACACAATCTCTTAAAACAGCTATGAAGAAAAACATAATCAAAAAAGAAAATCAAATAAAAAAAGTTTAAAACAGCAGAATCCCAAACAACTTTACTGAGCAAAGCTAAAACAAATACAGAAAAATTAATTCATATATTTTTTAAAAATTTGCTGCTGATGGTAATACAACAAAATATTCAAACGGAGTCAGAATAATTGATGGAATTTATACACAAAAAAATAGCAAACAAAATATCAAGGTTAAAGAAATCTAAAAAAAACAAAACCAAGAACAATGGATATAAAAACAACACAGTCAAGGAAAAATAAAACCAAAAACTTGAATTTCAGGGCTTCTTAAAGACCTTAAAAAATCTAAATCAGTTAAATCATGACCATCAAAATCTGAACGAAAAAACACACACAAACAGCATGACTGACACCAAAATCAAAAAATATAAAAAATAAGAAAAGTTTACCAAAAAATGAATTGTATAAAATTGAAAACAGTTGAATCAAAATTTGAAACAAAAATCAAGGACAAAAATTTTGAAAAGTCATGATCAAAATCAGTAAAATTAAACACTTTTATTAAAATCTTTTTGACACACTCTCTTACCCGTCCTGTTGATTTATTGTCATGATTGCGTCTCTTCTTCCTGCAGGTCACCCTTTCATCATGACGGTGGGCTGCGTAGCCGGAGACGAGGAGACGTACGAGGTGTTCAAAGATTTGTTGGACCCCGTGATCGAAGACCGCCACGGAGGATACAAACCATCAGACAAACACAAGACTGACCTGGAATCTGAAAACCTGCAGGTGAGCCAGAAAAACAGACTCTAAATCCAAATACCCAAAGATCATGTGACCCTAAAAGCATCAGGTCAACATTCAAAATGGCCTCACCCACGATAACATGGAGCTGAACCAACAAATCAACTCTGAAAACCTGCAGGGAAAGCGGCACAAACTCAGACCCATGAATCATGACTATAAACTGTAGGAAAGACCAATATAAAGACTGCTGGTAAACAAAGAAAATGACCCTTTCAACCTACAATTTAACCAACGAGTTGCCCAAAACAATTTGCTGGGAAACCTGCAAACTAATACCCCTTTTCCACTAGCACGTCTTGGCCCTACTCTACTCAGCTCTACTCGATTTGCAGCGTGTTACCACTAGCCTGGTACCTCCTAAAACAAGCTAGTTTTAGTACCTACTCCACTCTGGTTCCAAGCGAGCTGAGTCGATACTAAAAGATGAAGTCCCCAACTGCCGGCTACTGATTGGTCAGACAATGTCGTCATGGATGAGTCATGAGCGCGACGACCTAGCATGCTAGCTGTAGCTACCATTAGTTTACCCTCATACGTCCTTTCTTTGCAGCTTGATTGCTCTGGTCCTCGGCTTCATTCTGTTGTATAGCTTCCAAAACTCTCCTGTGCTTCTCAAGTGGTATTTCTTCTTACCACCTGCAGCCTTCTTCTGCTTTCCTTTTTTACTCGGTTTGTGACAAAAAGCCACAGATTGTTGTGTCACACTCAAAATGACGTCACCGCAGTGCTGCTCAGCTGTTTACAGCGACACTGCACCCCGTTGGGCAGGCAACTGGGGCTAATGGAAAAGCAGCACAAGGCGAGTAGAGTAGAGCCGGGTAGAGTCAAGTAGAGTAGAGTAGGGCTAATGGAAAAGGGCCAATACTGACCCTTTCAGTCATCAAATAATCCTGAATATCTGCAGTTGAACCAGCACACTGCACTTAAATCTTGAAGTAAAACTAACAAGTGGATCTATGAAGTGACCAGCGAACCACCAACAACTTGACCCTAAGAACCTGCAGATCAGGGAGCAGCAAATCAGCACTTCAACCCTCAGTTAAATCACCAACAAAATGACTCTTGCACCTGATCGTTGACCCTTAAATTTGCAAGCAACCAATTACATATTAAGTGTTGCAACCTGCAGGAAAACCAACAAAATTTCAACTCTTCAACTTGAATAAACCACCAACAAGTTGACCTTGAAAACCTGTTTGTGGAACAAGGAAATTACCCAAAATCTCTCAATGACATGAACAACTTAGCCACTTAAACCTGCATGAAACCCCAACAAAGTTGAGCCCTTAAACCTGCAGGTTGGACATTTTAAAGCTGCTCGTAGGTCACTAACAAATTGACCTTTTAAACCTAAGGGCAAGTAATTTATCAAATGACTCTGGAAACTGGCCAGTGAACTAACAACTTAACACTCAAAGACAGGAAGCTCAACCAGCAACAAATCAGCAGCTAAACCTTCGATTAAATCACCGACAAACTGACCCTTGATCCTGTTTGCAGAACAACAACATGACCCCGAAACCTGCAAGTAACAATCATCAGATCAACCATTAAACCAACATGTGGACTGTTGGGTAAACCACTGACAGACAAATCAGATAAACTTACTGGTAAAGCAACTAACCAACCATGAAAACCTACAGATAATACTGGGCAAACCCTTTCCACTTACAATATAAACCCTCAATAATGTTATAATCAGAACAGACAAATAAATCCCAACAACCAGACTCCTGAAAACCATCTGGTCAACCAAGATGATTCTTAATCCTGTGAGTAACCATGAGCTTAATAACCTTTTAAAAACTGCAGCTAAAGCAACAACTTTGACTTTATAAAGCTCAGTGGTTCTTACCAACAGTTTGACTTTGACTACCAGCAAACTATCAACTAACTGATCCTTAAAGTGGAAGGTAAAATAAAGAAACTAACTCACTCTGCTAACCAGCTAGTAAGGAACCAGCAAAATAACCCTACAAAATTATTAAATTGACTTTAAAAACCTGCAGCAAATCAACACTTAACCTGACAAAGAAACATAAAATGACCATATTATAAATTATCCACAATATCTGCAGGTAAGTCCACAAAGTGACCTTGAAACCCTGCAGCTACTTCACCAAGTTAATCCTTTAATCTTTAAAATAAATCACCAGCCCTTCAGCCTAAAATACTTGCAGGCAAACCAACAATTTGACTTTAAAAACCTGCAATCCATTTACCTATTGGCCCTTAAAACTGCAGGTAAAGTAGAAGGTCTATACTTTTTCCGTCAATTAAACCTCAAACAAGATATTACACAAAACCTGCAGGCCCAACCTGGTTACCTCACCCAGAGCACATTAACCATTAAATCCTGCAGGTTAACAAACACAGTGATCTTGAAAACATGGAAGTAAACCAACAACCTGACTCTGAAACCTGCAGCTGAACCAACATCAAGCTAACCCTTTAACCTTCTGCCAAACCATAAAGTTGATACACAATGAAGAAAATAGCACACATTATGCAAAAGCTTAAAAACTTGATGCTAAACACAACAAAAGGAAAAAAGTCTGCACATAGAAGCTGCTGAAAGTCCGTTTAATAGGGATTAATACCACAGATGTGATGGCTAAGACCTGAAATGTCACATCTGTGTTGATAATCGTCATTAGATCGACTTTGGAGCAGCTCCTGGTGTGCAAACCAGCAGGTCGACCCTTTGACCTTGCGTGTAAGGCACCAATAACTTAGCTCTTAAGACCCGCAGATAATCCAGCAACAAATCAACACTTTAACCTTCAAATAAAGCAGCACCAAGTCGACCTTGAAACCTGCAGGTAAAGACTTTAAAGGCCTGAGATAAACCACCAACACTATCCCTGATGTACACCAACAAATACTGAGGTATTGCAGATAAATGAGTTAACAAATTCAAAAAAAACGCAAGTCAATCTCAAAACAAGATTAAAAAATAATGTTCCCCCGCACACCTGCAGATGTTAGCATCAAGCCAAGGCTAAAACTTCCATACAAACTGACCGTTAAACCTGATGGAAGAACAACAAAGTGACCCTGAACCATGGTAAACAAGGGTGACCATATTCTGAAAACCCAAAAAGAGGATCCTTGGCAGCATGAGTGATGATGCATGCAGCATACACACTAAATATCTTGACATGTAGGTACATTGGAATATGCTAGTAGTCCACTGCAGCGCTTTATTATGAATATTAATCCTTTTACAACTATGAATATAAATGGCTGCCCGGTCTTTTTTGCCTTTTTGTCATTAAATGTGTCTGAAAATGCTCTTTGAGTAAATTATTTTGCACCTTTGTTTAGGTAAAAATGAAACATTCCAGCAAGTTTTTGTAATAATTAAGTTGTAAATGCTTAAAATGGCGTGTAATTACAAAAGAAAAAGAAAAAAAAAGAAAAATATTTACATTTTCAACAGGGTCCTCTTTATAAAATATTCCAAATGAACATGTACAACACATTTGAGAAGATAACCTATTTTATATTATTCATTCTACAGTCCATAAAACATGAACTGTGATAAAAAAAAAGATCAAGATAAACTCTGCACAACACGGCAAAAATAGGAAAAAATTGCAAAAATATAGCAAGAAAACACTATTAATACCATTATTTACAATATTTTTATGTTACTTACACAGAAAATACTGATTGACCACCAATAAATGACTCACGTTTGCCTCTGAATCTTTTCTTTGCTCTCCAGCTCAGTCAGCTCACTTCCTGTACCTCCCCCCTTAGGCAATCCAGCCTTTAGCGTAATGTACTGTCTATCATTGTAAAGTTCACCTTCTCATAATTCCATTGGAATTATTTGGATAGCGTGGATACTCAAGGAGTTACAGTACTTTGAATCATGCTTGTCCTTTTCTGTTGCCAGCAACTTTTTCTGTCACTTGTTCATGAGCCACACATTTTGGGGAATTTTGTAAAATCCCTCTGACATAATTTGACGACCAAAAGGAGGGCATGTCCAGGCTACAGAGGCCGTATGGTCACCCTCAGTAACCCAACAACAATGGGACCAAGAAACCTGCAAGTAAGCCAGAAGGCTGACCCTTAAACCTGTAAGTGAACCACCAACAACTTGACCTTGAAACCTGCAGGCAAACCAACAACTCAACTCTTACAATCTTTGGAAGTGCCAACAAATTGCCTTGGAAACCACCAACAAGCCAGTCCTACAGATCTGCCTGTAAGCAAGCAACGAAATAACTGTCTGATCCCACAAAAATGATCATTAAAATCTTCGGGCATACCAACTTAAAGAGGACATATCATGCTTGTTTCTCCTTTTCACTTTGCCAGACTAGGATGCCTGTAAAGCATTTCTGCCCTCAGTACAAGTCATTTAGTTCCTTCATTGCTCCACAATAGCGTTCTCAATATCCTCATTTTAGGCCATTATGAAGCCCCCGTTGAAACGCTCGGAACTCAGGATGACCTAAAGTTACCTTGCAACATCACAGCCCTTTGTGGTCTGATTGGTCAGTTCTATCGGGGGTAGAGCCAGCCTGTCCTTCTTCTTCTACTGTATTTTCCGGCAGGCTCAATGCCGCGACCGCGTATTGAGTCCCCCTACAGGCCAAAGCTGGTAATGAGTGAATGTGAGCTAGGGAGCTATATACCCCTGCCACTGGATGTGTTCCTCTGTGACGGTTTTGTGGCTAACGGACATCACAGAGGAGGAAGTGTTTTATCAGATTACTCCAATAAAAAGAAAGGTACCTCGTGTCGTCACGACGTTTGAAATCTTGCGGACATCTCGCAATGACCTATTTTCAGAGGCATCAAATCTCGTTCTAGGATATCAGAAAAAATACAATATCTAATTTTTTGAAAATTAAGGGGGTGTGAGGTCTTGTTTTCAAATGTATTATATTTTAAGTATTAAATCATGCATCAGCATGATATGTCTCCTTTAAGGACCCAGAAAACCTGATGGTAGAACAAAAAATAGACCCTGAAACTACCAGGTCATTATCAACAAATTATCAAATAAACCCTCATTGTGATTTTCCATCAACTAGATCGTGAAAACCTGCAGGAAAACCAACAAAATTGACTCATAAAATCAGTGGGTTAACATTCAAGTTTGCCCCTGAAACCTGCAGGTAAACTATGATTAAGGTTAATCATTGACTGAAACTGAAGGTTCGCAAGTGAAGAAATTAAAATGACCTTTAAATCTCTTTGTGAACCAACAAAAACTTGACCCTGAAAACTTGCAGGTAAACCACCAACAAGCTGACCCTGTAAATCTGCTTGTAAGCAACTAACAAAATAACCCTAAAATATTAAGGCAAACAAATAATTCCAATGGAATAATGAGAAGATGAGCTATGATATATGGTACATTATGCTTTAAGGCTGGGGGGGAGGTATGGAGAGTGAGCTGACTGAGCCGGAGAGCAGAGAGAAGATTTAAAGACAAACGTGTGTCATTTTTCGGTGTTTATTCAGTATTTTCTGTGTAAATAATATAAAAATGTTGATAATAATGGCATTCATATCATTTTGGAGTATTTTCTTGCTGTATTTTTACCAAATTTTGTCCTATTTTTGTCATGTTGCACCTAGTTCATCTTGAATTTGCAGGTAGACTACCAAGAAACCAGTTGTGAACTTGAAGAACCTACAGATCAACCAGCAAAAAATGAGCAACTTAACCTTCAAGTAAACCAAAACTGACCCCTAAGCCTCGTGGTAGAACAACAAAATAGCCTACAACTTAGAAGTAAGAATGAACAAATCTTCTCCTTAAACCAGCAGGTGGTTCCAACAACAAACTGATCATCAAACCTGCAGAAAGACAGGTAGATCAATAGTTTATGTGCGGGGAAACCAAAGCAAGTTGTAAAACACTAACAAGACAGCCCTTTAAATCTGCCAGTAAGCTGTTATCAGATGTTCTAAGACAAGAATGGATACGCTACAAGACTGGGGGTTTATCTGATTGTTTATTCGGCCGGTTCAGAGGAAGTCTGACAAAGAGCAATAGGTAACCACCAGTTATATAGATATGCATGTCACGTATATGACAAATATCAACGTCATGTATGTATAGACTTCCACTCCAGAGATGGTCAGCTGTAAGACTTCCAATTTCATGCTATCTATTTCTGGCAAGCTGCCAGACTTCCAGTCTCCTTGCTTACAGACACATTTAGCTCAGCATAGATTAATCTGTATTGGTTAATACACACATAACTTAATATATGGATAGAATAATCATATAATGATAGATGTTACATGAATTGGTCCATGACTAAATTAACTGATACGAGTAAAAATGATACATGATTTGAAAATTCATGCTATCAGCAGCCAGCAAATTGCCCATTTTAACCTGCAGATTGACCATTGAATGAAGATAAATCAACAATGAATGGAACCTCCAAGTTGATCGTAGGTAAACAAATGAACTCTGCAGATAAACTACCTGCAAATTGACCCCTAAAATCAGCAGGTGAACCAACAACAACCTGACCCCTTAAACCTGCAGGTCAACTACAACAAATAGATCCTTTAAAACCAGGATATAGACTTTGGATCCTTTTCAAAACCTCCAGCACGACGATTCTTGCCCTTGAGAGGCTTTTATTGTGAAAGTTCAACAATAGGTTATGACCTCCTCTAGACTTTTTCAAATTAAATCACTTTTACCTTCCAGGAAGCGACCGTGCTGTCACTTAAGCTCCTAAAATGGTTCCCCCGTAGGCTTCTGTAGCCCTGCCAACTGATTCTGCGTCACAGTTTGAGATTAGCTTAAACCCATGTTTAAAGAACCAAGAACCCTGCTGGCTCCACGTGGAGCAGGTACGAGCACCGCTTCACGATTTATTTAATAAAGATCTTCTGGTTTAAAGAATAAAATCAGCTGTTTCCTTTGTCCAATCACAAACAGGTCCAAGCACAGGTTCTGTTGTCATGTCGGATCTGCAGGTAGAGTCTAGCCCCATTGTTTGTTAATAGTTGGGGACCATGGGTGGGTGATACCATTGGGTTCAAACTGTATTGGTGCAGTAAGCAGTTTCTATTGTTCTGCACAGTTATTATTGTTGGATTCTGCGGTTCTGTTGGGTTCTGAAAGGGTTGGGTTCCTCCATTCTTCAACTGTCCTGGGTATTGCTATTGGATTTTATTTATAGGTTTGGTTTTGCTTGGTTTTATTAGTTCTATCTACTAATACTTTCTTGGGTTGGATCAATTAATCAATCAACCGTTTTTTGTATGGCTCCAGGTCATAACAAGTGTTATCTCAAGACGCTTAACAGAACAGCCTGAAGACAACCTCTTCATTTTATAGATCAACATATGCATGATTAAATACCTGGGTGTAACACTGGACAAGACACTCTCTGACTTAAAATGCAAAGATTTTTCATTTGTGTATTTAAAGTTGAAATGCGTTCAGATGTAGACGCTGAATACGAATGAAACCGCTGTAGTTTACATGTCGGTTCAGTAGATGGCGATGTAGGTTAGCAGAGAGGCAGCGCTGCTACAATACACGTACGAAGAAGAAAACAATGGCGGGTGGACGCACAAAGATGCAGGATCAGTTCGGACAACAAATCTGACTGGATATTTTTGTCTGGATAACAAACCAAGCACGGTAAGCAGCAGACAATTGGACTCGAGTCCACTTGAGCCACTTATGAGATGACTTGCAACTCGACTCGGACTCGGGAGGTAAAAATCGAGACTCGACTCGGACTTGGGAGAAAATGTCTCCAGACTCGACCTGACTTGAGACAACATGATTTGGAAAACTGCATGCACTCAGGCTTTATATGAAGAGCCAGACAGGAGATATACGTCCCTCTTTCCTTTTAGGTTCACTTTATTGATGCTCCATTCACAGTACACTTGTCGGTCACCTATTATTGTCCTGCACACGACACAGTACTACAAACATACGTTCCTACCACACACCCGCTTCTGCTACTGTGATGATCAGTGGGCAGGGTGCACGGTTTCAAATTGGCAACCGCTATGTCTCCTGTGCCCAAAGTTATTTTCTTTGCATATAAAGAATTTCAAGCAGATGGAAAACGAAGACACGCCAAGCGCACGATCTGCAACGATTCTATAAGGGAAAAAGAGGGCACAACATTGAACTCTATCCACCACCTGAGGACACATGAGGCCAAATAAGTGAAACCTGCAAACGTTAGCCAGGTAGCTAACGTTCCTGCCATGGGTCAATATGGCAGGAATGTTAGCCTGACCTGTGGTCAATATGAAGCTAGCAAAGCTAATTTTAGTAAAGAGGGTGTACGTGTTGTATGTGTGGGAAGATAAGGTTTCTCTCTACAAGATGAAAATCTGAGTAGCCTACTTTTTGGGTGGACTGGGGAACAATGGTCAAGGGACTCGACCCGTCATAACCTGTGACTCGACTTGACTTTGCAAAACCTGTGACTCGACTCAGCTTGCCCACAACAGAAAAAAATTGGGACTTGCATGAGACTCAGATCAAATGACTTGAGACTTGCTTGGGACTCTGATCAGAGGGACTTGGGCAATTGTCTGGTCAGCGGCACACTACTGTTATTCGGTAGACGACTGAAGCTGTTGTTCCTGGCTGCGCACGCAGCCTTCCTGAGAAAAAGTACTGCGCAACATCAGTGTTTCACCCTGAAACGATCTGACTTTGGTTTACACGGCGCTGCATGGAGAGCATATTGAAAACCCTCCACTCTGGAGCCTGGTTGCAAAAGTTTATGGATTTGGGCAATCCGCATAGTTCCCATATGTGTAAATGGTGTAAATGTGTTGGTGATACTGATGTATAACTAATGTAGAAATTCTACATCAGTGAGTGAATGCGAGAGTGAACGGGTGTGAATGTATAGATGTGTCGCTGCTTTGAGTAGTCAAAGACTAGAAAAGCGCTACATAGTCCATTTACCATTCACGATGTGTAGCGTGGTTGTCCTTGCAGTCGATGCTTGAATAAAATCTTATCCATTTGTTATCATAAAACAGCCGATCAGTAATGGTATCAGTATTTTCTCCCTCTAATGGGCTGAATCCTGATTAGGACGCCCCTAGCTCAGTGTTTGATTTCTTTCTTGGTTTCCTCTGATCTTGATGTCCTGTGGTGGCTTTCAGGGAGGAGATGATCTGGATCCAAACTACGTCCTGAGCTCAAGAGTCCGGACTGGGCGGAGCATCCGTGGCTTCTGCCTGCCACCGCACTGCAGCCGTGGAGAACGCCGCGCCATTGAGAACCTCTCCCTCGAAAGTATGACATATCTGTGTCTGTCCCCTTTCTCGAGAGACCTGCAGTTCACTTTAACATGTCAAATTAAGACCAGTAAATCCAAATCCACCACATCCTCCATAAACAGTTCTGATTTGTGCCTTTGTGCAAGAACACATGGTGCATTCAGGGACTCTCTTTTGTCAGAGACTTTTCCCCTCCTGCTGAGTCACTGAGGTAGAGGATGAAAATTCTTCATCAGACTGAATTTATTTAGACTGCAGCTTTATATAGACGTTTTCCCAGCATGCCTCAGTGAGCGTGTCAGTGAACGCAGCTCTGTTATGTAAGTGTTTCTGTGTGTCGTCCTGCTGAGACTCTTAATGAGGCTCAATGTGAAACTCTTTCATATTCTAATCAGACCGACGAGGATCCAGCTGAACCGGACTGAACCGGAGCGGCACGTCCTCTCCGCTGCCCCCTGCAGGCTGAGAGAGGCAGTACAGGCAGACATGCAGTGACAGCAGATTCTGGACTGCAGCTGCTCGCTCACTTACCATCAATTATTTAGGTTTTTATGAAAGGACTGAGCTCGGCTAAAAACCTGCTCCCACTGGGACACTGAGAAAAACAGTGATGGAGTAAAACTGTGTTATATGGGGGATTAAATTATTGAGGAATCAGATTCAGGTGGACCTCAATAGTCCCTTCAAGGCAAAGATCCTCCTTTCGTGTCATTAATGCCTTATAAATTAAAAAAAGTAGTCAATTTCTTTAAGGACATTTTGCTGCTTTTAGTAAATATTGGCAGAGTCTTTTGCTATTGGGTTTTTTCTCAGCCCTGCGTCTTGTCTGTCAGGCATTTGTTTAACCTTCCCCTTGTCTCATCAGGCCTGGACCTCCTGGACGGGGACCTGAAGGGGAAGTACTACGCCCTGAAGAACATGACGGAGGAGGAACAGCAGCAGCTCATCGATGACCACTTCCTCTTCGATAAACCTGTCTCCCCCCTGCTGCTGGCGTCCGGTATGGCCCGCGACTGGCCCGACGGCCGTGGAATCTGGTGGGTACTGCTCGATCAAAACTCTGTCCCATCCTGTCCCTGTGATATTAACCTCGCCCTCCTCCTCCTCCTCCTCCTCCTATCACCTGCAGGCACAATGACAACAAGACGTTCCTGGTGTGGGTGAACGAGGAGGATCACCTGCGCGTCATCAGCATGCAGAAAGGTGGAAACATGAGGGAGGTGTTCACCCGCTTCTGCACCGGACTCACTAGGGTAAGCACACCCACACAGACAAACAGAGACATCACTGTGCAATCCATTTTTTTTTTTTTTTTGGGCAGATGCATTAGTCAGCGCTGCCAAAACAGAGTTACAAAACAAACTAGAGAAGCACTGTCTCTGTATGTGGAGAGCCTCTCCGCCAGCATTGCAAAGTAAGCTGGGAAATTAATTTACATAGGCTTGAGAAATGTTGACGTCAGTTTGCAGATAAACTGCTATTCCCATAATGGAGTGAACGGGGTGAAACCCTCGCAGCAGCTGAGGAGAAATGAATAGGTTTTCCCATCATGAACTTCAGTGTTTTTTGTGACATCAGTCTGGATCAAATCCAGATTACATTTACCTTGATGATAGAAACATAGACCTCAAATTATCCTGTGAAATTGGAAACGAAATGGCAAAGATGTGCCTTTCTAAATTTCAGCCCAATGTATCAATGAGTAACAATGACTACCATAGTCTAACTGGTTTTTCATTCCACCTCCCACTAGGTTTCAAGCCAGCTGATCCAAGACTACAGTAAATGTGACATGGAAGCACTGTTGACCTCTCTGGTCAGAGTATTGCTGTAATGTTGCTTTAGTTCCCAAACATTCCTCTGCTTCAAAGCTCATGTTGCTGCTTGCAACTCCCTTTGAACAAGAACTCATCACTTCAAAATGACTTAAATTCACGTAGTTGCTGGCAGCTTAATGGCTCCTGTTTCCACCTTCAATGTTGTGATGACCTTGCGTACCTTAAAAAAGATACTGAACAAGCAGGTGGCATCCAAACCGTGCAGATCAGAGCTGAGTTAAGTGAGTTTAGAGGACACCACAAATAGTTTGGTATACCTTTGTTCCACTGGTTTCTGCCAGTTCCATGCTGATGGCACTGCAGGACGTCCTCTAAAAGAGCTTTGCCCCCATGTGGTATCAGCTTGACTTAAATCTGTTGTTGTATTTTGTTAGAGATTGTAGCAGGTTTCCTGGCACAGTTTTTAGTTTCACCTCCCACGAAGTTTCAAGCGATCCAAGACTAAATGTGACATGGAAACACTGCTGACATCTCTGGTCAGAGTATTGCTGCAAGTCTAGGTTATCTGGTACAACAATGAAACACATTCTGCTGCCCCGCTTCGTAATGTTAGCCTTGCAGAGCAGATTGACCTGCCTGATTCTGAAATCCTGCTTATCCGTCTTGCCAGCCTACATTGTCCAATGACTTCACTCGGCTAAATGCTTACCAGCCCAATCAGGAAAGAGAGGCGAGGGCAGCGGATGTGTCAACACCAAGAAGTGACTGTGTGTTTGACTTGTGTGCCTTCTGAAGCAGTCTCCATGACTTTGTTTTTTTATCAGGGATACTTGGCAACATATGCTCTCTTCAGAAGTTTACCAGGAACATATGGTGGGGATTGTCTTTGACGAGGTTAATTACACATTTATGTTAATTGATATATCTGTGTGGTTTAATTTAAAGTACAAAAGTAAGACATTAGTCTAAGGTAATTTAGGCTAAAGGCTAACTGTTGTTAGCTGCTACGTTCAGCCACTACCTTAGCTGCTACTTATGCTAAGTTATACATAGCATACGACGCGGCTACTTAGAGCCACTTCATATGCTATGTCCTACGTAGCAGCATTGCTTGATATAGATTGGTCTGTGATGAGTATGAAGAGCTGAACGATCGTCAGATCACAAGCTGCTGAAGGTTTTGCCTCTGAAAACATTTTTGAAAGGCTCTCTCTCATGTGGATCAGAGAAATATTTCCGTGGCGGATATATGGAACTGTCCATCTGGCATGTCAGGTTACTGTAATGTTGCTTCAGTTCCCAAACATTCCTCTGCTTCAAAGCTCATGTTGCTGCTTGCAACTCCTTCTGAACAACATTCCTCTCTTCCAAGTGACTAAAGCCTCGTAGTTGCTGGCAGTTTTATTGCCTCTGTTTCCACCTTCAATGTTGTGGTGAGCTTGTGTACCTTAAAACATACTAAACAAGCAGGTGGCATCCAAACTGTGCAGGGCAGAGCTGAGTTTAACGGATGCCACAAGTAGAAAAACGCCATCACTTGAAGGGAGGTAACACGGTGCATCTTTAATCTGCTGCACTGAGCACGTCTTGAAACTCCAGTTTGCTTTGACATCACTGCCTAAGAGACTTTGCTGATGTAGTATAGCTACCTGGTGTCTTGTTGCAATGCTCAACCTTGCCATAGTGTATGACCTGTGACAAGGAGCTGTCTGCAACAGCCTCCCTTGGTAGCAGAGTTGGGCTGCTCCTCACCAAGTTTTAATCCTCCTGTAGCTGTTTCTGTTTCAGTTAACAACTGTGACATGAAAATGATGATCGTTAGCCCCAAACTGAATTAATTCTGGTCTAGTATTTTTAAATGTTTCTCAGATGTATGCAACTGCGATATTGCTCCAGAACCTCTTACTGCCATTTTGGGTGGAACCAGACATAAACCTAACTTGTCCCATTTACAACAAAAGATACTACAGCATGGCATGGCCATTGCAAAGTGGAGTGTTTTAGCCCATTGGAAACGAGAAGAGATGCCCTCATTTTGTATCTTGGCTTCATGAAATGACCAACTTGGCACACACTGAGAGGATACGGTATAGTTTATCTCTGGGTTCTGCAACCTTTAATAAAAAGTGGAAACCATTTTTTACCACACCAGTATTGTGTATGATGTAATAGTTGGTATTGACAATTAGCGCTGCTTTTGTCTTCATTTATTATGTTGTTTTTTTTATGATCATTTTCGTTACTATGATTTATTATCTTTTTCTTTATTATTATTATTGATGTATCATTTTTTTATTATTTCATTATAAGGGAGATTTATATATTTGTGTTTACTTTATCTTCTTTCTTGTCTCGCTTGAATTATAATGTTCTCTTTCTTATTGTAAAACTGATTATACCTGATTATAATCCTGATTATAATTCTAAAAATCTCTTCCTTTGTACAAGTGTACCTAAAAGAGAACGTGCTGGTTTGAAGGCAAACTTTGTCAAACCAAATGTTGACTTGATTTGGAATTTCTTCCATTAGTTTGCATTTTTTAAACTTAAAAAACAAGAATATCAATTCAGTAAAATTGGAGTATTGATGTGACTGCATGGTTGATTGGGCTTTAAATTGCTTATGTCATATTTTATCTTAATTATCTAACTCTTTCTCTCTTTTCTTGGCAGATTGAGGCTCTGTTTAAGGAGCGAGGTCACGAGTTCATGTGGAACGAGCACCTGGGCTACGTCCTCACCTGCCCCTCTAACCTGGGGACCGGACTCAGAGCCGGCGTCCACGTCAAGCTGCCCAACCTGAGCAAGCACGACAAGTTCGGAGAGGTCCTGAAGAGGCTGAGACTGCAGAAGAGAGGCACAGGTAACAAAGGAAAACAGGATTAACAAACAGGTCACCATCACCTGTGGTCGACCAATCAGTGCTCTCGTTCCTGCTCGGTCTCCACGTGGATAGAATAACCACTGGCCACGGTTACATGATGTTTTTAATTCGGAATTAATTTTTCAGAATTAAAGTTTTCTCCTTTGTGTTTGCATGGAAATAGTAATTCCAAAATTGAGGTTTACATGGAAAACACATTTATTCACGTTTATTCAAGGCTTGACGGTTGGGAATGGTTCTGATTGGACAGGAGGCCGATGTTACGTAGTGGCGTATTTATGTATTAATGTCCACTGGAAGAAAAACTCCAGTTCAACTTCTTCAACATCTCTAGCTGGGTTTACATTATAGTTTTTCGCAAAATAAAAGTGGTATTTCTAAAATTTCGACAAAGTGTATTTGCGCTTTGAACGTGTTTCCATCAAGGTTGTTCTAGGCAGGAGCTTCGTAACTCTAGTGAAATATCATCCCGCCAAAATTTCACTGCATGAAGATGAATGCCGAGGCTTTCTTCCTCATTTCCGTTTCTATCTCCTTATAACACTCTGCATTCCTCTGTCGTTTGCTGTCCAGTATGGCAGTTGTGTTTTTCTCGAGAACAATGGCAAGAAAAGTCTCAGTCTCCTCCTCTGTCCAAAAGTATTGCGCCATGTTTACTCCGAGAGAAGAGATCATGTGACCAGGTACGTCACGTACGTATAGTTGCGGAAAAAGTGTTTCCATTGCGCTTTTGCGATATATTTGAATACTGAAACGTCTCAAAACCACCCCATGAAAGCGCAAAAACATTTTAGCGATATTTTAGTGCTTTTTCGAAATTCAGTTGTTTCCATTACCAGTTTTTTATTACGCTGTTTACATTTTGCGCATATCCAAGGGTAATGGAAACGCACTTCTGGCATTGAAAACTTGTCCAACGTGGACGCTACAGCTTTACAGAGGTCTGCATTTTAATGCTTACATCCATCCACACTTTTATTACTTCCAAGTATTCTAAGGCTCTTATTAAACACATTTTCTCGACTTGAGTCCAATGCTTGCTTTGGGAGGCCATCCTGTTCCCGTCAGTGTCCCGACATCGCGACAGGACAAGGGAACCAGTACGCGCAGAACAATCGAAGTTGATTTAAAGCGAAATTAACGTAAACATGATTGAGGAATTATGTAATTTGAAATTTAAAATTAGACTAAACCAGCCACTTACTTCGGAAGTTCACTCAGAATTATCCTTTTTATTCAAAATCACGTGTTTATATGGTCATTTTGAATCTTCTTAAAGAGGACGTAAGTTTTATTCGGAATTAAACTCTCATGTAGGCGTGATAAATGAGGCTGCTATCTGGAAATACAGCAACAAACACCTCACACTAAATTCTTTGCTGGTTTGAAAACCACAGTGTTGCAAGACAGAGGCTTGTACATGCATCAGCTACAAACATCCACTGTGTTTGAGTCAGAAATCAAGACTAATTATACACTCGCCCTCACCAGATCAATACATTTAAAAAGATAAATCTAGCTTTTACTGTAATGTACCATGTATCAGTAGAATGCTCTGCTCGCCTCTTAGCTTTTAGAATCAGTTGGTATCAGTTATTTGGATACCGTGGATACTCGAATAGTTACGGTAGTTTGATTAAAACCTGTCTTCAATCAAGGTAATTATTAAAAATCTCTTTTACCCACAGTGTGTGAGAATAGATGATGTTGACTTCCACCTCGTAAGAATGAGGCATTGATACAATAAAGTAACAAAGGCACTTAAATATAGTTGAGGTTTAAGTAAGGGCACCAGAGATATACCAAACAAGGCAGTAATTGCATTCAGTTGTAGAAATGTCCCAGTTACCTCTGACAAAGTATAAACTAGAAAAGCACTCAGAGAGCGCAGACCTCCGCCAGCACCACAGTCCTCTACCATATTGTGATTTTTACCATAAATATTAGCCGTACCTTTATTTCATGTAAATATTTAGATTCCTTGACCATGAAAACATAATATTAGCAACTGGTTTCATAATGATATCCATTTTAGTTCAGTAGTTATTCATGAAAATCACATTTTTTGTCATTGTATTTTTTCTTTTCCCATGCTGAACATTTCCTGAAAATTTCATCAAAATCCATCCATAACTTTTTGAGTTATTTTGTTCACAGACAGACAGACAAACTCTCCCGAAAACATAACCTCCTGGAGGAGGTAAAAATTGCCATCCAATAATTATACAGACATGTGCAGGAAAAGAGCATGTGGACATGGTTTGCAGGCATCTGGTGACATTTTTCACAGGATGGCTCAACTGTATCATAGATTTTAGAAAGTCTAAATATAGTCCAGTGAGTACGGTGAACCACTTATGTCCTTTTATTTTTGCCATATTTACCTCCGCCAAGGAGGTTATGTTTTTGGGAGAATTTGTCCGTCCATCCGTGAACAAAATAACTCAAAAAGTGATGGATGGATTTGGATGAAATTTTCAGGAAATGTTCAGCATGGGAAAAGGAAGAACTGATTTGATTTTGGTGTTGATCGGGATCAGCGTCTGGCCACCATGGCGAAAAATGTGATTTCTGTGAATAACTACTGAACTAAAATAGATATCATTATGAACCCAGTTGCTAATGGTATGTTTTCATGGTCAAGGAATCTAAATATTTAGATGAAATAAAGGTAGGAGTTATATTTATGGTCAAAATGACAATATGGCGGAGGTCTGCGCTCTCCGAGTGCTTTCTAGTTTAATCTGTTTTTACCTCCAAGGAGGTTATGTTATTGCTGGTGTCTGTTTTTTTGTTTGTTTGTTAGTTTGTTTCTCTGTAAGCAAAATAACTCAAAAAGTTATGGACGGATTTCAATGAAATTTTCAGGAAATGTCTGGATTAGGACAAGCAACGAATGATTCAATTTTGGTGTTGATCCGGATCAGCGTCTGGATCCGCCATGACAAAAATACAATTTTTTGAATAACTACTTAATTAAAATAGATATCAATATGAATCCAGTTGCTAATGGTATGTTTTCATGATCAAGGAATCTAAATATTTAGATGAAGTAAAGGTAGGACTAATATTTATGGTGAAAATCACAATATGGGTGAGGGCTGTGGTGCTGGCGGAGGTCTGGCTCTCCGAGTGCTTTACTAGTTAAAGATATAATGTCTTTAAACGTTGATGTTGTGAAGCACACAAACTTGCCTCTCATAAGAAAAATTCCTGCGTGTCCTCCTCAGGCGGCGTGGACACAGCAGCGGTGGGTGGAGTCTTTGACATCTCAAACGCGGACCGCCTGGGCTTCTCAGAGGTGGAGCTGGTCCAGATGGTGGTGGACGGAGTCAACCTGCTGGTGGAGATGGAGAAACGCCTGGAGGGCGGCGAGAGCATCGACGATCTGATGCCCGAGCAGAAGTGAACGCAGCAGCAGCAGTGACCCCGCCCCACGTGACTCCTCCCCGTCCTCCTCCTCACACCTCACCTCCCCACCCGCGCCCCCCCACCCCCTCACTGTATTAATGAGAACCGTCCTGACGCTGCGGGACGTTTAGAGCCGCTCTGTTAGACCTCAGTCTTCCAACATGTGAAGGATTTTCTATCTCCTGTTGGACTCAATCTAACACCTGAAATATACCTAATAAAGTCTGTGTGGCCCCGAAACACAGCCGCGCCTCTGCTGTCTTTATTCTGCACACACTCGGCACAAGCATCCACTCTGTGGCAGCAAAAATGTGCAAATTGTCCAACTACATGACCTCCATCCAGAGACGTAACCAGTGTTTCCATTAAGATACATTGCAAAAATTTAATACTGTACAATATGAAGAAAATCTGAAGATAATGTGATTTTATGAATTTATTCCTTATGATAATATATCTTGGTCAAAGCAGGAACAAATAATGAGAAGAAAGATTTTGTTTTCATGGTGCACTTTAAGGAAAAAAAAAGTCAAAACAGTAAATGATGTTAAAACATCAAGAAATCCAAAAAAAGTGTGCATGGACTTATAGATTCTGTAAAGCTGGAAACCAACGATGTGATTTTTTTGTTGTAAGATTAAGGTATGTCTCTGTCTTAGCCCGCTGCTCTTTGATTTTTACTTTTTCACTCATATGAACAGCTTCATGCTTTGAATTGTTCTTTAATAAAAAGTGTTTTTTGCATTAAAGTTGAAATCAGATCTGCAAAACTGCCCCATCTGGATCAGTGAAGACATTTCTGATGAGCTCCTCTCCTGGCACGCCAGCTTCCACACAGAGCAAAAACTCTGACTTTAATTTATGTATGAATATTTTTGAACTGATTTATGACTAAATAATTAAGAAGTATTTCTGAAACATGAGCTGCTGTGTATTTAGAGTTATTTTAACCTTATAGGAAGCCCTTTTAAGCATAGAACGTGTATTTGGTTCAAAAGTGTGGTTATCTTTGCACATACAACAACTTATTTCATACTTTTAGGTTGAAATTGGTGTTTCATAGTTTTGTGCACTTGGGAGGATTGCTTTGTGTCATTCAGTTCAAAAAGATCCAAGATATTAAATAGATTGTGAAGACAGAAAGAACCAAGAAACTAGGGCTGGGACAATACGTTTTTCTCTGGATTTGATTGTTTACTTATTTTTTAGGTGCCGATTCTATTTAAATTGCGATTCTACGATATTGCCAATTTTTTTCAGCAATATATTTTAACCAGCTGTTTATACTCTGTCTTCAAAAGTCTGGACTGCATTTAAAAGTGGCTTATTAACACAGACTAAAATGAAGCATTTAAATTTTGAAAAAAAAAAAGATTTTTGCACAAAAAAATCTATTTAAATATCGTCAAACAAAAAATCCTGACACTTATGTGAATTGTTTTTTTTCTCCCACCCCTACAAGAAACCCTCCCCTCATTAGCTGAACTAAAAAGACTGGTCCCTAGGAACTGCACATTTATGTACCTCGAGTTAAAGTTAGTATTTGCATTTGAGGAAACTAATCGATAAAATCATTTCTAGAAGCATCGGTGGACAAATGAACACTATCAGAGTTCTTTTAAACCCTTCTTAAGTGTCCATATGAGTCAAAACCACACTTTTTGGAGAGTTAGTAATTTAACTCTCGTTAATAATAATAATAATAATAATAATAATAATAATAATACATTTTATTTATAATGCGCTTTTCCTAGACACTCAAAGACGCTGTACAGAGGCTAAAAACATCATATAAAACAACACAATAATAAAACATGATTAAACAAAAACACAGAATACATATAAAAGCAGTCATATGTTAAAAGCAATTTTAAAAAGGTGGGCTTTTGGTGAGGGTTTTGAATGTGGACAAGTTTGGGCAGTTTCGGATGTCTAATGGTGGTGCATACAAGAAGGTGGGGGTGGCGACAGAGAAGGGTCTAAGCGTAATTGTTTACTCTTTGTGGAGTTAAAGTTTAAAACTCTGTAACACTTATCTGTGTGGCTTTTGATCAACACTTCTATGTCGTGTTAGGAATGTACAGTACTCTCTCAGAGTGGATTTTTAACTTCTTAAGAGTCAACTCTGTTTTAACACTGCAAAGTGTAAACATCACCAAATTCTTTTTTATTGTTTATTATCAGAATCAAAAATACTTTATTAACTCTCAAGGGGACATTTGGTGCTTCAGTTGCTCTTATATACAGTATAGCAGTCGGAAATATTAGATAAATTAATTGGACTAGATAGACTAAAATAAAGTCAAATAAATAAAATAAATACAACTAAATATCAAAATAAATGAAATAAGAATAAATATAAAGTAAGCAGGTTGCACTTTTTACTTATTTTACTTTTTAATTATTATTATTAATGGAGGAAATAAGCTGAAATAAAGACACCATGTTTTTTGAGCACATATTTTACAAACTGCACTTTTGCTTGTTGCATCTGTTCGGCCATAATGGGCAACAGGTGACTCTATAATTGACTCTATATGTATCACTCAAAGTGAAAGTTCAGATTTAAGATACGACAGTGACACCCATAAATATGACGCACTATAATATTATTTTACACTTCTTTTGACACCAGTGGTTTTTAAACTGAGCTTAAACTTTCAGTGATTTAACTCCATTCAGAGTAAAATTATGTCTGTCCACATGCTCAAACACTCTCTCCTAGAAACAAAAGAAAAATGATAAAATGTTTGTCTCTATTTTCTTTTCATTTCTTTGTATCTGCTGTGTAAACAGAAGGGGGCAGCACAGTCTTTCTCTCTCTCTCTCTCTCTCTCTGTTTCTTTTGCCCTCCAAAGTTGCCAGGTCTGATTACTATAAGTGACTTTTGGTTTCCTACGTGTAAATGTTGGCAGTTGCAGGTTTTTTTTTTTCCTTTTTTTGGGCTTGTTCCAGCTGCTCACCAATATAAACTCTATTTTATCCCACTCCAAACACAAATGTAAATACTACTGTAAACAGAGGGTCACAAATGATGTTTCTAGCAAAACGAAATCCTCATGGTCAGAATTAAATTTGTTAAATTTGTTTCAAATGTACCTAGTACTGTTTTCACCATTATAACACTGTACAGCAGGGGTGGGCAACTTTACCAAAAGGGCCACATAATTTGTTTTTTTTCAGTGCCTGCGGGCCACAGTGGTGCATATTGTTGGGAACTATCAATAAGGAAAAATATATAAACAAACAAACAATAGCAACTTTAAAGCTTCCAAAAGTATTAAACATACACTAGTTTATTTTATCTCAAACAAAATCAAAAAATCAACCTAATGAGCATGGCATATTACTATCGCCAATTTAAGCTTCTTTTCAATGCTTAAAACTGGAAAAAATGAATGTTTACCAGTTTTAAAACACAAATATATTACCTTTATCATTGTTTCCAAATTAAGTTTTGATAACACTTTCTATTACATTTCAATGCCTCATTAGAGATATTTAGAGATACATTTATGTCAAAATGATTTCTAGTAATCTAAGGTTGGAAGACATATTTATAAAATATATATATATATGTATATATATATATATATATATATATATATATATATGCAGTGTTGCATGTAATGTGTTACAAAGTAATGCGTTCCAGTAGGGGTGGGCAAGTGGCGGCATAAGTCAAGTGCGGCCCCCCAACTCACTAAATGTGGCCCGCCATTCATTCCCAAAAACCAGCAGCTGTAAATATGAAGAAAACTCAGATATCCAATCAAAATAATTCTATATAATCTTATTACAACTTTACTTTGCCATAATAGTGTCTCTAAATCTCTTTCATGAAGCCGTTGACATTATATCAAGTACTACTCAATACTATATTTAAAATTGCAGCAGTAAAATATTTGAGCTCAAAAAATGTGAAAAACATCATTTTATTGATTTGAAAAAGCTTCATTGGCTTTAATTCCATGTATATGAGCTAAATTTGCTTGAATTCTATGTCAAGTTCATTTGATTATGCATAATAACTTGTATTTATGTTGTAATATATGAATACTGGTATGCTAATTTATGACAATTTATATTCTTATATGTTGTTTTTTTCCAACATTGTTTTTCATCATTGAGAGTTTCTGAAAATTTGTAACAATGTGGCCCTCAGGCTGGGAAAAAAGGTTTTATGTGGCCCTCTTGGTAATTAAAGTTGCCCACCCCTGCGTTACAGTGACATAAATCCTTTTTTCGGGGCAAAAGGTAAAGTAAGGAACTACTACTGAAAATTTGGGAATGAAACTTTGTTTCTTTTTTAATGCAGTTACTTTTCCCACAGACAGATCTGACACTGAAGCTGCCTTCTCAGCCGCTGGCATTGAACACGAGAAGCGTTGCCAAGTCTGCTTGTTATAAGCGTCTAAGGACCGGTATGGCAGAAAACCAGAAATCTCGTGAGTCATTTTTCCCATAATAAAACAAATCACGACTGCAGTAGGCAGTTTGGCCACTTTCTCGTTTCCTGGTTATCACGCACGCCCCCAAACACACTCACGCACTCATAGCGCATGCTCCAGAGCCAAAGTTGCCAGGTCCGCTTATTATAAGCGACTTTCTTTTTTTAAATAGATGCTTGGCACTGTGATATTGAAATGTAATGTGGACGAAAATTAACACACTTTATGTGTCTTTTTAAAAAGTAGTATATTACATTAGGAAAGGAAATAGCTGGAGGTTGCTTATTTTGGGCTTGTTTTTATCGACCAGGAAACACTGGAGCTCTCATTCCACAGGGTATGTGACATTTTGTAACTAAAGAGCGCAAAAGAAATAACTATTGTGCTCTCTGTAGTAGAACTTTTGTAGGCTTTCACATTTAGATATGGGGTCCTGTCCAAAGGGCTGCATGTGGCTCCCCACTCCTGCTGTAGAAGATCAACATAAAACTTATATAAAAGCCTTACTGTGTGTGTATTTGGTTAAAAAAATCAAGGTAAGACAGATTGCCCTTTTCCGTTAGCCCTACTCTACTCTACCCGGCTCTGCTCTACTCGCCTTGTGCTGCTTTTCCATTAGCCCCAGTCGCCTGCCCAACGGGGTGCAGTGTCGCTGAGCGGCCCTGTGGTGACGTCATTTTGAGTGCGACACAACAATTTGTGGCTTTTTGTCACAAACCGAGTAAAAAAGGAAAGCAGAAGAAGGCTGCAGGTGGTAAGAAGAAATACCCCTTGAGAAGCACAGGAGAGTTTTGGAAGCTATACAACAGAATGAAGCCGAGGACGAGAGCAATCGAGCTGCAAAGAAAAGACGTATGAGGGTAAGCTAATGGTAGCTACAGCTAGCATGCAAGGTCGTCGCGCTCATGACTCATCGATGACGACATTGTCTGGCCAATCAGTAGCCGGCAGTCGGTGACATCATCTTTTAGTATCGACTCTGCTCGCTTGGAACCAGAGCGGAGTAGGTACTAAAACTAGCTTGTTTTAGGAGGTACCAGGCTAGTGGAAACACGCTGCCAATCGAGTAGGGCCGAGTAGAGTAGGGCCAAGACTGTTTAGTGTTAAAAAAAAGTTGTAAATAACAGTCGCCACTCCCGTCACTTCTATATAAAGAAGAGAATGTTTCACCTCCAACAAAGGGATGTTGAATAAGTTAATTAAGAGATAAATAAGAAAAAAATGTTTCTGTGAAACTGAAATGTACTGTGGATGAAAATAAAACACACCTATATCACATGAGAAAATAAAATAGCTGGAGGTTTCTTGTTTTTATCGACCTGGCTGCTTATTTCAGTAGAAAAATCTGGCACCACTGATGCTCTCCTTCTGCATACTTGAACCATCTGAAACTTTTTATTGGAGGCGTGTTGGTTTATTTTCAGCCTCATATTTTCTTCCGTCTGTGTTTCATCTGTGAGGCTGCAGATTTGATTCCCTCAGCAGCTCTGAGGCCCTTAAACAGATTCAAAGGTCATTACAGGTCACTGAGAATGTCACTGTTGTTTAAGGATTTTATCAGCAGCATTACAAAGCTCTGATCCTTTTAGTCGGCCTAGGAAACAGATGCATCCTTTATTTGATCCAAATCCAAGCACATTTATACAGATTTAAAGCAAACTGAGCCGATGAGGGTGAATTTCTGCCCTAATAAAAGAGACAAAGGCAGCAGGAGTAAAGGTGAGAGCTGGAGATGAGGATCAGAAGTTCATCTGTGAGATGTAGCTGACTGCAGAAGCAAAGATACTTCCTCCACTGCTACATCCTTATGCCCGACGCATGTTTCTATATTCCCTGTAAAAGACTGTTGTAAATTTTACAGTAACTTACTGGCAACAAGATGCCAGTAAGTTACCGTGAATGTCTTTCCAATAGCATTGCTCTATTTTAGTTAACAGGATTATTACTGTATGTTTTCACAATTGTTTTATTACTGTATTCAAGGTATGACATTTTTATTATTCTCCAACTTTTTAATGCATTTTAAATGACAGTGAACTTAAAGGTGCAGTGTGTAGAATTTGGCATTTAAGCGACATCTAAGCTGTGTTCGAAATCGCTCACTATCATGGATATAGTGCACTATATAGTGTGTTCGCCATTTTGTAGTGTTGTTCGAATTCTCGGCAGTTAATTTCATCCACTATATAGTGCACTACAAAATACCCACAATGCACAGCAAATTTGATTGTACATGCGATGTACACTATACCGTACTCCCGTATACCACAATGCAATGCGGTCGTGTTTTTCCATAGAAGAAGAAGAGAACGGAGGCTCTTAGGCGCTGCTTTCATTCATAAATGTAAATAAACGTTAGAGTATCTTTAAAATGTTCATAGCGTAGCTTTTTAACGTCTTTTAGCGGCAGTAAACAGCTTCGAAATTTGCTACTTATCCTCCCAAATGCCCGGTTTGTTTACGTGAATTTCGGCGCGTCCACTTCCGTCACAGGAATAACTGGCTCATCTGACGTCGTAGCGGTTAGAAAATTTCAGTGTAGTGTCCGAAATGTCGTTTGGTCATTCCCTATGTAGTCCACTATTTCACTTACACTACATTGGGAATAGTGAGTGAGTGAATGAGTGGACGATTTCAAACACAGCTCTAGTGTTCAAATTCTAGAATTAACCTAACCTTAGCCAAGACGTCACGTCGCTGAGCAACAGAACACTGTGAGGACCAAAAAGGATCCTGAACACGGCATCATTTACTAAAGTGACAAGGTTTGTAACCTTTATTTTATAGATTATAGGTCAGTTGTTAGCTGCCGATTGTAGGTTTTGTAAACTTGTAGTAACACAAACAAGCATTAGCACATTAATGCTAATCAGATCAAGCCTGATGCGGATTTGGTGAAATAAGGTGAGGAAGAGAGAGAGAGTACAATGTGGCGGAAAGCTGGGCCGGACGAATGAGACTTTTGTAATATGATTAATGGAGTATTTATTTTCCACCGCTTATGGGCGTTATTTACGATACCAACACAATACAGGAGTTGTGTAGCAGCTCAGTGGTTTACAGTCTGTGTTGATCCAATAAACAATGCAATTAAAACATAATATACACTGTTAAAAAATGTAATAAAACTGCATATTGCACCCTTACCTGTCCAGCAGAAAACAGGCAACTCTGACGTCAGTCTTCAGACATAACTTTGTAAACAAGCCTCTCCACCTTGCAGAAGCAACCCCAATGTTTATCCTTGTTTTCTGACGTTTTCTGTCCTGATTCTGCTTCACATCATCATGCTTTCTTTTTTTCGAAAGAAGTTGATCGGACTCTTGACTCTCGAGTGATTTTGAGTAAATGTGGTCCTCCATTTCCAAAGCTTTACTGTAAAATACACGCAGTTTAAATCCCTAGTGCAGAGTAAAAACTGTCGATACATCTTCCGCCGTCCTCCCTCCTCTTCTTCGCCTGCATTCCAGGTAGATTTCAGAACCAGCGGATTGATTCACGTTTCGTTTTTTTTGTCCCTAAACTCCACCCGTAGACAACATGGCGGACTGTAATGTTGGCTTACATGAAAGCGGCCCGCGGTAATGTGATTTTTTAAAGCTTTTTCTAACAAAGTAAAATAAAAGAAACGTTTAATGGGGGTGATTGTACTCCTATTTTGACAGACTTTACATACAAATAGAAACATTATAACCTGTATTCACCGTTTATGGTTGGCGAAATGCTGCCAAATTCTACACATTCTACACACTGCACCTTTAACCCTTTCATGCATGGTGTCCACTAAAGTAGACAGATTTTGGCAATTCATTTTATTCCTTTTAGATTGCAGTATCTACAGAAGAGTATTGGGGCCATGTTGGACAGAGAAAATAATTTTGGGGAATTGACATTAAAGTCAAAATGTCGAGAATAAAGTTGAAATGTCGAGAGAAAATATGAAGTGTCAAGAAAAAAGCTGAAATGTTGAGAATAAAGTCGACCTACATTGTATGTCGACTTTATTCATGACATTTCGACTTCTATAACAAAATTCTTATTCAACTTTGATTTCATCATTTCAACTTTATTCTCGAAATTTTGACTTTAATGTTGACTTCCCTAAAATTATTTTTTCCATCTAACATGGTGCCAATACTCATAAAAATATAATTTATATTATTATTTATAGGATCTCCAAATATTTCATCATAAAACCAAAACAGCTGACAAAGTGCAAATTAGGTATTATTCCTGTATTGAAATTCCACATCATTTTGCATTTTTTATTTAAAATTCTGGTGTAATTTACAAGTGAATAGCTTAACTAAACAGCAATGACACATATACTTGAAATTTAGCTTTTTATTTGATTTACTCTAAATAAATGTTTGTCAAAGACTTATTTTAAAGTTTCACAAAATTAATATGGATGCCACTGATGCATGTGTTCGCTGTTGTGGATAGAAACATAACTGCCATAAAATATAACATTGAAAACATTACCATTATTTTAAATTTAACTTTAAAAGTAAAAACAAACATTTTTCAAAAGTATTTCATTGTGATTTTATAATTCATGCATGAAAGGGTTAATGTTTTTCAATTTGTATTATATCATTAACTATTTTACCGACCATTTATGAGAAAGATATAATTATGTACTAAAATATCACACACAACACTTTCTAACCAATAAAATACATTAACTGAAACATTTGTTCACCCAAAAATGTGAAACATTTACTTCTAGGTGTCAGTTTTCCAGTGGAAAAAAAGATTTTTCTCTTTATCTGTTGCCCTTTTCTTTAATTAACTATATGGACATTTTACAATAGTGTACTTTAGATTCTATGATAAATGCTGTTAATTTTGCAAAGATCAGAATTCTTTTCCAAAGTGTTCTACCATTAACAGTAATTTACTGTACATATTTTTATAGTAGGTGGCTGTAGATGTTATTAACAATGCTACGTTTTGCAGATTTTTATTTTTTACTCTTCAACATTTGTTTGATTGTTCATGCATTAGCAAATAAAAAATCCCTTAAATCCAGGCAATGGACACTTTCTTTACATTTATAAGTGATTACAGACTTTCCTTAATGGTCTTTCCTAAATGGTCTTTACATGATTTTAATGGTGTTAAACTAAATAAAATGTCTGTATCTGTGCTTTAATAAACACATATTATGAATTCAAACATCAAACCAGTTTACTTAATCTGGGTCACTTCAGATTCCGTCAACACATAACTAATACTGATGCAGATATGGTCAAAAACATGGTAACGAATATGCTAATAATATAACAACTCACCAGTCATTCACTAACAGGCTTATATGCTAATAATCATACTACTCATAAATATTCAGTCCATTGGTATGCTAAATGCTAAGCTAACACACAGAAAGAGTTCAGTTCTTCAGGCCCATTTGAGTCATCTTGCTACTGATCCACTTAACTTTGACTTTAGAGAAGAACGAAGGGCTCTGATTGGCTGAGACGTCGCAGAGGCGGTTCTCCTCCACGCTGCGCCTGATGGAGCGGATGTCAGCAGCTGATAGGCCGGTTTTCGGAGAGAGCAGCGCCGTCACGTGGGCGTCACTGAGGAGAGAGTGAACAGGTCATACACACAAACCAAGAGCCTGAACGTGAGTGAGTGACAGGCCTCAACAGCCAATCAGAAGAGAGGAATCACTTACACCAACAATGCTAATTAATCATGTAAATTATTCAGGGCTGGGGGATATGGACCTTAATATAGTTTTATCTGAAAAATGATACTCAAAATAAACTCTCTGGCCACTTTATTAGGTACACAACTGTAACATACTTACAGCCAGAAGTTAATTTATCTTTAATGTACCTATTACTGTTGTCACTATGATAAAGCTGTTGCTCTTTAATTTAAGACCAAAGAAGGGTTTATTTAGCTATGTTTGCACGTATTTTATTTATTTTAGAGTTTTTTGTTTGCTTTAAACCAACACGATATAGTCTTTCCACCCTAATATAGTATTTCTAAGGCCATTATGATGGTGCATCACCTTTAAACAGGTTGAATAACACCTCTGTCACGGCCTGAGGAGGTCTGTATCACCTTCACTGGCACTATGTAACTTCAGTGTGCAAATTTTTACTGTTTAACTGCTTTACAGCATACATCACTTCCCCGAGGTGAAAGCTAAACGTTGGGAAAAGGAGAATATAAACCAGTTTTTGAGTTTTTAAAACAGATTTAATGAACAGAATTTAGTTTAAAGTAAATATGCTCTTATTTTCCTAATGGACACAGGGACCTCTGGCTCACACTCCTGCACAGTAGGTGGCGGTAATGCTCCTCTGATGCTGTATAGCCTCCCGCCGGTATATAAGAAGAAGAAGAACAAGAAAGCATAATGTAGAGTTGTTATCATGGCGGAAGCTCGACAAACCCGAAGAAAAGAAAAGTTTCATTGGAGGAGACAAAAAAAGAAAGCAGGAGAGTAACAGGCTAAGGTTTATTTGTCTCTTGGGACGTCCTGTTGGCTTCTCCTCTCTCTGTATGTCAACAAATGCATGTTGGTGTACAACAGTGCAGTTACACTCAACGACCCAAGAGGTGGGAAACTGGCAGCTCAGAGGCCGCATGCGTCCCTTCACCTCACTCATTGTGACCCACCAATTATTAAAAAAAAAACAGAAAAAAAATAATAAATCAAACATAACAACTGCTAAATATGATTAATGAGTAACCAGTACTATATAATGCACAAATTAGAATAGATGATAAAATATTTTCTTTAATATACTTTTATTTATTTATTTATTTATTTATTTATTTAAGTCATGAAAGAATTTACTTTACTATGATTGTATCTCTAAATACTTTAGTATTTTAATATACAGCATTAGTAAAACCTATATTTGGAAATAATGGTAAAAGTAATATATTTGTTCTTTAAAAGTAGTAAACATTTATTTTTTATTGCATTAAAAAGAAGCTTTAATTGACTTTAGTTATGTGTCATGCTCTTTAAATCGTGATTTTTTTTAAGTATTTGAGTTAAAATATGTAAATGTTGGTATTACCCTTTTTGAAGCCTTGTGTTTTCTATATTTTTGTTTATTTATGTTATGTTTATTTATTTATTTTTTCCTCATTGAGAATGCTCAACAAACTGAAAATATTTTTTTGTGGTCCTCTTGGTAATCAGTGTTGCCCACCTCTGCATCAAAGAGCTGAAAGCCAGAATCTTACTTAGTGTGACTTTAAGGTCTTAATTTTATTTGCCAGGAACTACTTTTATATATGGTAAAGGAATATTAGCTGTGCACTCAGTAAAGCACATCCTGTGTTGAAAATTGACAATATTGTTTAAACCATGAAAATGTGGACATAGTGGAGGTTATAAGACATAAACCTGACTTTGATCTGACCTTTTACGAGGAGGAAATATTCATAATTGCATTTCACTGACTTTTAGTTGAATACTTGTGCTCTAGGGACTGTTTCCAGGACTGTGGTGAATTCATTCCATGATCTGTAGGCAAAAGCAGGAGCACCACTGTGCAAAAAGGTGTACCTAATGAAGTGGCCAGTAGGTGTATATTTAAATAAACTGTACTGTCTTGCTTCACATTAAACATGAATTAGTTTTATACCTTAAAAACTTCATATGTTGTACATCCCTACTTTAAATGATTAACAATGATTGGTGTTTGACAAAGTAAAGATAACTGTTTGGAATAAGTGAGACAGACAGACAGACAGACAGGAAGACAGGCAGGAAGACAGACTGTTTCCCTGCTTTGTGTTTTTCCATTCATAGCTCGCGACACCTGAACCAGCCACACCTGCCGTCTCCCACGGTAACCAGGTGTTTCCCACAGTGTGTAACCAGGCCACAGCCCAGAGGGTGAATGAGAGAGCACGGCGAGCTTACGTACGAAAAACACAACACGTCATGAGGTTTGACAAAAGGCTTTTAGTGGTGTTGAAAGAAATAAATGATGTTTAAAAGAAGCTGAGGATGATTTTATATTGGAAACTGTATTTAAAATGTTAGATTAGATTAGATTAGATTGGACAGTACCTTATTTATTTCACTCCCTCAACGAAATTAAGAATAAAAAAATACAAAAAGATATTTAACATTTTTATAAATCATTTTTATAAATCAATTGTGAAATTAAAAAAGGTAGAATTGTTGTCTATAAAGGTATTTATTATTAGAGGTGCTATGAGGAGAATCTATAACCGGCGACACAAAGACTCTGCTACCCATGAGCACGCGTGGCGGCTGTCGTAATGCTGCATTCCAGTAACCTCTGAACTGGGAGTGACATCATCTCCGACTTATCGGCGTTTCAGCTGAAGACAGAAAAAAACATGTTGATCTACCAGGCTGTTGTTAGCTGTTGTTAGCACGCCCTGCGTTGTTCACAAATACCACATGAAGAGTGTGAATATCACTATGGCAGCATTTTTGTAAATATAAGTCTAACAATACTATGTATACAGCTGATCCAGAGCGACACACCCCAGTCAGAAGTGCAAATAAATTGATTATTACAGGAGCTAAATAACTGTTCACACTGGGGGCATCCATCTTCCATTGTCAACTCGGGGGTGGCGAGGTTTCACCGAGTTCCCAGTAGGAAATTCCGACTTCGGGGGACGTTCCAGTTGCAGTTTCCTACTCGGAACTCGGAAATTCCTACTTCTGACTACAACTGGAACGCACCAAAAGACGTGACCCAAGCCAAAGTGTGTGTTTGTTGTGATGCTAATGAATGCAGCTCGGACCTTCCTCAGAACTCTGCATTTCTTTACAACTTCTTTTTTCAACAACTTACAGGATGCAAAGCGACGAGGTAATGTATCTCTTTCTAGTTACGTAGTTGTAGTTTTTGATGTGTGACAACAAGCAATTTTTTGAACACTTAGTATCGTAGTCTTGTAGCCGGCTATATATCGCTACTTACAGCCCGGTGCTCTAAGACGTGTCTGAATAATATAAATTTGCTTTAGTTTTAATTGTCTTGTTCCTGAAGTTGAGTATCCAGGCCAGTCCAGCCCTGTCCGACCCGACCGGAAGGCTAAGGAATAGCATTTATAGATAACCTATTTTGATGCTATAAAACTCATCTTAAAGTGTGTATTTCCATCAGGCATATACCTAAAAGTGGGACTTTTTTGTAATTACTTAGAAACTCCTCACAGTCCATTTAAATCCATTGTGTTATTTATTTTTTGAAATCTGAGGGAATGAAACCTTCTCAATTCAGCAGATAGAGGTCAGTTTTCATACCACATATATCACATTTCTTTGTGATTTGGAGGAAACGTGTCATCCAGGATTATGTGGATCATGATAAACGCTCTCACAAACATTAAACTCACATGTGAAAATCGAATATACAGCGTCTCCATGACCGTACCTTAAATCCGGAAACCTTCTGGCCAAACTGACCATCTCAAGCTGAACACTCCCAGGATCCTGCAGCCGGAGGATCTCAGCCAGACTGCAGAGCAGCTCCCCGAGCCACTGAGACTCCGTGCAGCCCTGAGGACACAAACACACATACAACACTAAAAACGTTGGACACTTTCTGGTCTGCGTTTTTGTGCACATCCTTGTGTCTGTATGAGAGGTTCAGCTGGTCTTTAAACAACAGAGGGAGGGATACTGGTGCATCTTCCCAGCATGGACTCTCCTCTTATTTCTGTTCTCTAATGGCCTTTGGTCTCATGGATTTGTCTCATATGCTGGTCCTAAAACTCGCTCTGTCTCTTTCTTAAGTGTCCTCGCTCCATCATCTGTTGTCTCCTTGATAGTCAAGTCATTTCTTTTCTTGCAATTTTGTATGTTTTATTTGTGTGAAACTATTGGGATATTTGTGTCTCAGTGCAAACACCCTGGCTGGATAAAATTAAATAACAACTACAAAAGCACTCAGAGAGCGCAGACCTCCGTTAGTGCCACAGTCCACCCCCATATTGTGATTTTCACCATAAATATTTGTCCTACCTTTATTTCATCTAAATATTTAGATTCCTTGACCATGAAAACAAACCATTAGCAATTGGATTCATAATGATATCTATTTTAGTTCAGTAGCTATTCCCGAAAATCACATTTCTCGCCATGGCAGATTTACGTTGATCCAGATCACTCACAAAATCTAATCATTGTTCCTTGTCCCAATCCGGACATTTCCTGAAAATTTAATCAAAATCCCTCCAGAACTTTTTGAGTTATGTTGCTAACAGAGAAACACACAAACAGACACCGGTAATAACATAACTTCCTGGCGGAGCCAATAAATGAATAAATAAATACAGAGAGAATGTCTTCGAACTCAAACTGACTGAATCAGACTTTTCAGAATAAAAGTGTTTTGAACACACGTCTCACCCCCTCTCTGAAGAACTCGCTGATCTTCTGGGCATCGTCAATCATCCGCTGAGCTCCGCCCACCTGCTGCTCTCTGCTCTTGATCTTGGTCTTCATTGTCCTCTTCACATACTGACGGACCACGTCCTCATGGAGGACGGACAGCAGTGCCTAGGGACAGACGGATGGACAGATAAATCGTCGGACATGCTGTGAAGTGATTAGCCAGTGTGGCAGTGTGGAGTGGAGCAGTTCCTCAAGTGTCCACTAGAGGCTGTCAGCAGAAACAGCAGAGCTCCTATACACACTCCAGTAAAGATGTCAACTTCTACAGCAGAAATAAACACGTTTACAGCCAGGCTCAGAGATGATTTTAGGCTGGAAAGTTCATGTCTTCATGTCCTCACATGGCATGGATGTTAAAGCTCTTTACAAGTTAGTTTGAGCTTTTAGGAGGATGCAAGCTGTGTTTGATTAAGAGTGACCCTTACATGACTTTAAGCTAGCGTGTTGTGGTTATTTATCAGGAGGATTAAGACCTACCTCAGCTCCACCTCTTTTCCTGGTTTTAGGTTGATCCAAAGTTAGTTTAATGACCCATTTTAGGAGGGTTTTTTTTTTACAACAAACTTGTTCCTTCCAAGTTTGTATCTATCAGACTCTGGTGTGCTCTAAAGAACAACACCACAGACCTCTAAAAATGACTTGGTGTGCTATTATTATGATTCTGTTGCAGTTTTTGAAGAGGGAAAACTGCTAGGATAAACCCATCATCAGGCAGGTGAGACACAAAGATACTGAACATTTAGTACTTTGAGACTTGACCCGCACATCCCTCCAGGTACATAAATGACCAATAAATGAATCTATTCACAGAGGAAATCAAGAAACCATTGGATAACCACTGTAAGAATGGAAGTATAGAAGGACTTCTATTAGATGAAAACACATAATGAAAAAAGATTAATAGTTTGTTGGTAGTTCCCCCCCAAAAAAAGAAAAAATAAACAAATACAAGGATGTTGATACTGAGAATGTATGTACTCTACTATTATGGCATTGGACTGTAAAAGCTAATGAACAATTACCTTAACTAAGAAATTAAAAAGTATAAAAGAGACTTTATAGATGGAACAAGCTCTCATCAAAACATGTTGGAAGTGAAGCAGAGATATTCCTCCTGGAGTTTGTAGTGTTGATATTTGTTTATCATCAATAAAGAACTTGGTCCGGAGCTGACTAAACTGCTCCAGAAGCTGTTAGCATCTATGCTAATCTCTGTACAAGGAGTCACTTCCTGCTGTCATCTCACTCATAGCTCAACCTCTTCTGGTTTTAAAGCAGTGATCACCACTCCGAGGGCCACATCAGGCCCCTCAAAGTTTTCCATCTGGCCACCTTATCATTCTGATTTTCTTTTCAAGGATCAAACTTTTTATGACTGCGAAGAAAAAGTCTTAAATTAAATTTTAAATTCTCAAATCATGACTTAATTCTCAGATTTCTACATTTTCTCCACTTTTTTTCTTCTTATAATTATAAATATTAAGGTCAGAATTTGGGCTTTTTCCTCAGACTTTAAAACAAGTTCAACTTTTAATTTTCTTTTCTTCTCTGTCTTTCTTCCTTTTAGGCCCTGATGGTCTTCTGTGTTACCAAAATGAGAGCATGTGCAGGCTAAAAATATGTTGTTTTAATAATAGATTTTGTCTCTAAATACCTAAACGATTTGAGACCCCATGTCTGTGCTTCAGGACCGGGGAATGGGCTGATAACAAATAGAGCTGAAACGATTCCTCGAATAATCGCGAATATTCGATTACAAAATATCCTCGAAGCAAATTGTGTGCCTCGAAGCCTCGTTTAATATATAATTATACATATCAATATATATCTGGACTACTATACAGTGCACGGTGTTTGACACGGACGGTCATTTCTGTGGTACAACGCGCCTGCTAGCTCCGCTGCTGCGCGGCTTGTAAAATCATGAAGGAAGAGAAAAGAGAGGGACAGAAAGGAGAGAGTCCGCAGAAGAAATGGCAGAGAGTGTCCCAAGTGTGTGGTCATTACAGGAAGGGATGAAAAGAAAACACAGTGCACTGTGTCTGATGTCAAACGGAGTTAGCCTAGCACGTAGCTTAGCGTGATAGCACGTTGTCACTGCTGCAGCACGTCAACAGTAAACATCCGGGCTGTGCGTTGGAGCAACACAACAGGATGACACTCGTGATACATCAACAGAAGCAGCTAACGTGATCAATAACTGAGATATGGGCGAGTAAATAACCTACTTTGATTATGGCTCAGTGTAAAGGCTGGTTCAGAACGTAAATCTATGCGGAGGCTACTTGCCCAGAATCATGTGTATTTTGTTCACATACTTTTCACATCCAATAACTTTACTTTTAATTTGATGCAGAGAGTAGAACAGGAAACACTGACAGTGAGTAGAGGAAGCAGGTGTAGGGAATGCTTTCATATGTTACAGAAATGTACATTAGCTAGTTAAATTATCCTAGTATCTAAGCATGGGATTATTTGGTCCTAGAAATAAAGTAAGCAAAATAAGATCACCAATATGTTACAGTAGTAAAGGCAATAATTTAGCAAAAAGAGACAAGCATGAATACAAATTAAAAAAAAAACTTTAAAAAAAATACTGAAAAAAGCAAGATACGGCCCAGAGTAAAAATAAAAGTATAGATTTTGATTTTGTGATCCCATTTATGCTCAGAATGTTCAAAATAAGAAAAATAAGTTGTTAATTTAAGTGACCTGGCTTTTCTGTTTCATGTGTTACTACTAATAATAATGTGTATTGATTTAATGTAAAAAAAAAAAAAAAAAGCAGTGAGCGCAATGTAACTGTTATCCGATTACTCGATTACTCAACAAAAATTTGATAGAGTAATCAATGACAAAAAGATTCGCTAGCTGCAGCTCAAATAACAAATAATATTGTAATGGGCCAAAATATTTAATTGTAATTCATTTGTAATTAAAATGAATTAATTACAATTACAGTCACAATTTCTATTGTTGATTTTACTGTGGTTGTTTTTTTTAATCTTGTTCAGTGTCCTTGAGTGTCTTGAAAGGCGCTTTTAAATAAAATGTATTATTATTATTATTATTATTATTATTGTAACTATTATAACTGTTTTCTGGCCCCCATAGCATATGCCAAGAAAAAAGCTGCCCCTTGTACAAATGTGGTTGATGATCCCGGCTTTAAAGGATACTGAATGGGGCGTCCCGCTTTGGGCCGCTAACAGTTGTTAAAGATCGGAGCTTGGTACAATGGATCTGCTTGATTACGGACAATATATCTGGGAGATCCATCTGCACTGCAAGGTTACTTGTTAGCTTACCACTGCGCTAAACCAGCATTTTAAGATGTAATAAAGAGCCTCTTTCCACACGAATATAAGCTGATGCAAAATCATATCACAGGTGAATATTAATAAAACTGAACAGATGTGAAGTTTAATTCAGAGGAAACCATTAAAAGGGAGAAGATAGTGAAATAGATACCTACAACGTTTATTTTGTCTAAACCCATTGCTAACACTTGTAAATGAGTCCTGACAGATTGTCAGAATGGCTGTATAAAATTAATGTTCAATAGTCAAACTGTGTTGTAACATGTTGGGGCACCTTCAGACAAGCAGGATTAATTTGTCTTACAGGAAATTCCAGCATTTAACCCTTTAACTGCCAGCTCAACTGTTTGGCAGAGGTCTTCATTATATTAAGGGATTTTTAATGAAATAGAACAAATCAAATCATTGTTTGACTCCATTAACACTTCAATTAACAAAGAAAACTGCAAACAAACCAAAAAACAGATATTTTCTTGTGGGATTGAAAGGTTTCAAGAGCTAAAACTTGATTGTGTGATGACATAAAAATGCACAAAAATTTGGTACAAAATCAATTAGAACAGGCAGAAATGTCTGTAAACGATGCAAAAATAACTTAAAATAGATTAAATTGAGTCTGACAAGCAACATTTTTTGGTTAAATACACACTGTATATGTACATTTATATCATCATGTCAGTAAATGGTTATGTATTTTAAAATAATGATGGTATAAATAATAGTAGCTTTAAGCAGTTCTTTTGGTTTGTTTGCAGTTTTTCTGTATCATAAAACACTGACAGAAACAAATGTCTTGTATTTAACACATTAAATATTCCTGAATTTAATCACTTCTGCTGAACAGTTGAGCTGGGAGTTAAAGGGTTAGGATCATTTTTATCTCCCCAAAAACATTTTGGTCTGCTTGTTGATACCCTCATACAAATTGGCACATGCCACACTTGATGTAATTATGCAACAATAAGACTGATTGATGACTAGGACCAAAGCAAGTGTACAACCGGTCTAACAACATCCTGAAATATGGAAGGTGCATTGGACTGGGGTCAGAAGACGGCTTTAGAGACCAAACAACCTACTTGGCTCAGACTTTGTCCAATATTTCATGCAGGAAACGAAACAGACAGCAGAGTAACGAGTCTGTCTCACCTCTCTGCAGGATGGTTTCAGGTCTTTCAGATCACCCAGCTGTTCATTCAGAGAGTCCAGCAAAGAGTCCACAACGGGAAGTGAGCCGTCCATCCAGGCTGCCGTCCACAGTGGACTCAGACAATCCTAAAAAACAGGGAGGTAGTCAAGGGATTAATTGTTTTCCATTTATCGTTTGGTTTTCCACTAATACAGGTACTAAATCAGTCCTCCTATGGAGCCAAAGCCTAAAAGTTCCTGGACCAACACTCTGAGCAACAAGGTGATAATTCTTCTGTGAGATGAAATGTTTCACTTTTTTTTTTTTTATGCATTTTTTTGGCATTTTGTGCCTTTATTGATAGGAGAGAGACAGTGGATAGGCTTGTGAAAGGGGGTGAGAGAGTAGGGGAAGACACTCTGCAAACTGATCACAGGCTGGATTCGAACCTGGACCGGCAGAAGCAAATATATGGGGTGCCTGGTTGCTAACCACTCCGCCAAACCAGCACCCCGAAATGTTTCACTTTTAAACAAAAGGGGAAACTAGTATATGAGCAACAAAGGCACAGAAGGCTCTGCATCTTTGACTCTTAAATTCAGTAAATGGCAGTGTTAGGAGCAATGCATTATAAAAGTAATGTGATTACTGTAATGCTTTCCTTTTTACTGTAACGTAGTAATGTAATAACCTGACATGCCAGATGGACAGTTCCATATTGGAATTATTTCACTAATCCATCTGGGAAGGAGCCCTGGGAAAATGTTTTCAGTGGCAGAACCTTCAAAAATAACAGCAGCTTTTGATTGGATGATCGTTTGGCACATCACAGTCATCACTGGCCAATCCATATCAAGCAGCGCTACTATGACTGACATATGTAGCGGCTAAATGTAGCAGCTAACGGCTAACCATTAGCAGCTAAGGCTAACGACTTACAAGGGCAAACAACAGTAAATGGCGGTAAGCCGTAGGGGCTAACAACAGTTAACCGCTACGGCTAATGGCTAAAGGTCATTAACTGTTGTTTGCCCTTGTTAGCCATTAGCCGTAGCAACTAACGGCCAGTAACCTATATCTTAACTACCTTAAGACTATCGTTTCACATTATATTATACCACACAGATGTATCATTTAACATTTACATGTGACATGAACCACGCCAAAGACAATCCCTATGAAGTAAACTTGAGGAAAGCATATTTCGCCAAGCATCAATGAGTAACCATGATGAGCACAGGCTAACCAACATTAGCTGCCATTATTTGTACAACAAGAAGTGTGGTCGTTTCCTGTTGTCGTCACACCCACACCTCCCTCTGCTCCCGCCTCTCTTTCCTAATTGGGCCGTTAAGCATTTAGCCGAGTGAAGCCGTTGGACAATGGAGGCTACCAAGACAGAGATGCATGATTTCAGAATCAGGCAGGTCTGTCTGTTCTGCAAGGCTAGTAATGTAAGGTATTAAAAAATGGTAATATATTACTCGGTACAAATGTCTGTAGTGCATGCAACAATGCAATTTATTTTACTCCAAAATAAAGAGGTGTTTTTTTTTGTTTAAATACAAATTCGTCAGATACTCTGAGATCAGCAGAGGGGAAAAGTCCTCCACTAGGCCTAAAGTTACAGAATCTCTAACACAATTTACCAGAATTATACCTTTAATCTGTTTTTGTTATGATTGTTTCTTGTATCGTGCCATGAGCATCAGTGTGTCTATTATATTCTACTGTTTTTCAGTCTTAAGCTGAACTCTGTCAGATAGACACCACATCACCTTCCACTGGATGTGTAATGAGCTTTTTGAGCATAATGAGCTTCATTTAGAATGACAAATCCATATTTCCTGTTATTTTGACCAGAGTAACTTAAAAGTAATGTGATAATAGTGTAATGCCTTACATTTCAAATACAGTAATATTATAATGTAACTAATTATAGTAAGATATAATAAATAATGCAGTACTTTTTGAAGTAACTTGCCCAACACTGGTAAATGGTCCCTAAATGAAGCACCAACATCTGTGGTGTGGTTCAGTTTGGTGAGTACTGGATGTGTTGGTGCAGGAACCAAGCAATCTGGTATCAACACCCAAGCTCAAACATCCCCAGTACCTTCAGCTGCTGTTTGGGACAGATGAGACACTTGTACCCACAATCCCTCAGGGCAGACAGGGCGTCCACACAGCTTTGTCTCTGCTGATCCCACAAACTTCCTGTTTGACCTAAGATGTAAGTCCTGGAGACACAAAGAGGCTGTTTCAGAGCAGGAAAACAAAGCACCCAGCTCATTTACCTAAACTTTGCCTCACAAATGCAGCCCAACACTGCCCGTCATGTTTTAAAATGACTCTGAAGGCTTTGAGCTAAAATATCTTTTTTTAAGATGAAGTGTTGGCATGAATCAGAGCCACAGGAAAAAGAGGAAATACAATAAACCAAATGTTTTTCAGGCTTTGACAACAATCAATCCAAACCTTATTTATAGGACATTTCATACACATGTGACTACAATTAAATATGTTTTACATGGAGGCAGAAAAGCGATAAAAAACAGAAATTTTCATTAAGTTTAATTAGCAAATGAACCCTCAAAAGAAGTTCAGTTGCTAAGTCATATTCCACTGTAATTGTAACGACAATAAAAAAAAATAATAATAATAATAAAATAAAATAACAATAACGATAAACTTGTTCAGAGTTCAATCTAAACACAAATGTAAACTTCATGGAAAGAAATCCTTATAGCCAAAAATAAATGTATTTCTATGTAGTTATTTCTGTTTCCTCCATAATAAACATGTAGAGGATCAACATAAAATTAAGTAAAAGCCTGACTATGTCTGTTTGGTTACAAAAATCAAGGTTAGATGGACTGTCATCATAACAGAGTTAACTAGAAAAGCACTCGGAGAGCGCAGACCTCCGCCAGCGCCACAGTCCTCACCCATATTGTGATTTTTTTTTTTTTTTTTTTTTAATGTATATATTTTTGGACATTTTGTGGCTTTATTGATAGGAGAGAGATAGTGGATAGGCTTGTGAAAGGGGGAGAGAGAGCAGGGGAAGACACTCCGCAAACCGGCCACAGGCGGGACTCGAACCCGGACCGGCAGAAGCATGTACATGGGGTGCCTGGTTGCTAACCACTCCACCAAACCAGCACCCCACCCATATTGTCATTTTGACCATAAATATTAGTCCTACTTTTATTTCATCTAAATATCTAGATTCCTTGACCATGAAAACATACCATTAGCAATTGGATTCATAATGATATCTATTTTAGTTCAGTAGTTATTCACAAAAATCACATTTTTCGTCATGGCGGCCAGACGCTGATCCGGATCAACACCAAAATCGAATCAGTTCTTTCTTTTCCCATGCTGAACATTTCCTGAAAATTTCATCCAAATCCATCCATTACTTTTGGAGTTATTTTGTTCATGGACGGTCGGACGGACAAACTCTCCCGAAAACATATCCTCCTTGGCGGAGGTAAAAATAACAGCAGGTCCTCCCTTCACTCCTGCATAAAGAAAAGGATGCTCCACCTCCAAACAAAAGGGAGTTGAATAAGTAAATTAAATAAGGAAAAATGTTACTGTGAAACTGAAATTTAATGTAGATGAAAACTGAAGCACACTTTATGAAGATTTCTCTTAATAAAAAGGAATACATCATATTAGAAAAAAAACAGCTGGAGGTTGCTTGTTTCGGGCTTGTTCTTATAACCTGGTGACTTAGACTTCTTTTATTTGTCATTATGTAAATTACACAGCAGTGCACTGGGAATGAAATTTTGTTGCATTGGCTTCCTGGGTTTTAACAACACAAAGTGATATCGTCAAGAGAATGAATGAGTGGGTTAGTATAACAATATGAATCTGGAAACTGTAAGAGCAATAAATAAATAAGTGTATAAGAATATGAATGCTATTAGGGCCAGAATAAATGGTATAAAAAAACCAATATGAATACAAGGGCTATGCAAGAAATAACGATTAATACTGTCAGCTAAAAGTGACCTATGACTATTGACAAAATAATAATGGAATAAGTGTATTGCACTGTTAGAGATTAAAAAATCAGCCATTATTTAAATAAATCAGCTTATTTCAGTGGAAAAATCTGGCAACACTGTCTTCAACATTCAAACATCTTCAGGTCAAAATCTGGCTGATATCACGTCAGTCTTCAAACTCCATAAATCTACTAACTGCAGGTGCGTCCATGTGAAGCAGGTGAACGTACCTGAACTGCTGCTCACAGACGAGCTGAGCTTTCATCACCGAGCGGACGTTCTTGTGGTTTCCTTTGACAAACTCCTCCACGCTCTTCTTATAGCTGAAAAACAGAGTTATTAAAACACAACACACCCAAACACCTTAACATGCTCAATGAGGTGAGGCCTACCTGCTGAGAAAGCCCTCAAAGAGGACAGTGAGCCTTTGAGCCTTCACCTGGTCCCTCAAGACACAGGTGAGCTCTTTTAGGGCCCCATCTAACATCTGCAAACACACAGATATACAGTCAGGGAGCTGGCTATCTACTGGAAAAAAAGAGGCAAGGAGTAGTCTGTCAACTGGCTACACATTACGGGAGGCATCTATTGCCCGGAACAAACACAACCAGGTTGCAATCCATTAACAAGACGAAATACAACCAGGGAGACATCTGTCCTTTGGTGGTGGTGTCTAATACCTGGAAACAAAGACTAATCAGTCTTATATTAGCCTTGTATTACAAACACTTAAAAAATTAGTCAGGGAGGCATCTATCAGCTGGAAGTAAACACAGTGAAGGAACTGTCTATAACCTGGAAATAAACAAATACAGACAAGGGAGATGACTTTATCCTGGAAGCAACACCTCCAGCCAAGAAAGCCATTTAGCTACAGTATAAAACATACAGTTCAGGTGCCATCTTTTGTCTAGTTACAAAAATACAGTCGATATCAGGGAGATGTTCATCATATGGAAAAATCACAATACAGTCAATCAGCTGTAAACAAACTTACATAGAAAGTAGGCGTGGGAGAAAAAATGTATTCACATAAGTATCAGGATTTTTGGTTTGACGATTTTTAAATTTATATTTGTTGTTCAAAAATCAATTTTTTTCCAAATTTAAATGCTTCATTTTAGTCTGTGTTAATAAGCCACTTTTAAATGCAGTCCAGTCTTTCGAAGAGAGAGTATAAACAGCTGGTTAAAATAGATTGCTGAATACATAATAAAACTTGACTCACTTGTAATGTGTATTTACCCTGATATAGTCTGTAGGCATCATCATTGTTCATCTTTTGAAATTTTATCGGCACCTAAAAAAATCTTTAATCGTCCCAGCCCAAATGGAAAGATGATTACCTCAAAAATATACAATCTAGGAGTCATCTTTTGTCTGAAAACAAATGTACAAAACGTGAGGGAGATGTCTGTCATCCTAAAAATACAGTCCAGAATGAATCTAAAACATAAGGTCAGGGAGCAATGTACCTTTTGGAAAAGCATAAATATGGGTGCCGTGTATCACTTGGAACCGAAAACTGTCTCTTTATTGGAGGAGAGAAGAAAGACAGTGTAAAGGAAACAAAGAGTGTGTAGTCAGGGAGCTGTTATGTTACTAGACAAGCATGTATAACTAAATATATGTAGAGAGGTATATCAATCTTAGGGAGCTGTCTATCAAAAGAAAGAAACAAATACACTGAGTCTGTAAGGTGACTATTGTCTGAAAACATACATTGTCACGAAGTTGACTATTTCTTGAAAACACACTTGTATAGGCCTACAGTGATTGAGCTGTGTATCACCAGGAAGCAACCACACAAGAATAATCACGGTAGCTGTCCGTTACATGGAAAAGAAAACACACACTTTAGTCAGGGACCAGTCTATCACCTGGAAAGCCACATGAACAAATGTATTTAGTGAGTTGTCTATTACTTTGAAAACCAGAGCTGGGGGGCTGTCTATCTCCTGGAACAAATATACTACACACTTTGTCTGGTACACCTTGGAACAAACACAGGGATCCATCTATCACGTTACAAAACAAACCTAGACAGACAGTGAGGGAGCCGTCTATCACCTGAGAAGAATCAAAATCAAGAGGCTGTCCATCACAGAAACAAACACCTGGCTGAGCCATCATGGGCACTAACAGTCAGGGAGATGTCTACCTGGAAACACACATTAACAGGTTGCAGACTTTTGAATAAAACAAAGTTAGGGCCATGTCTATGACCTGGAGACAAGCAATCATTTACTGTATGGGAGCATCTGCAACCTAAAAAGATTAGTTTTTTTTACCCCACTTGCTTTATCTTGGTCTTATCTTGTTTCATCTTGCTCCATGATTTGTATACGTAGGTTACTTATAATGTCCGACATCTCTTTCTCTCCATGCTTGCTTAAAATATGTTTCCTTGATAGATTACTGATTATTAATTTATGTTGACTGACCGTATGCATGAATGTACACTGGAAGCTACAAATGAATTGCCCCTTGTGGGATGAATAAAGTTTTCTGAATTGAACTGAAAAGAGTCACGCACTCATGGAGCAGTCTATCACCTAAACTCACCTGTATGATGTCTACGGCCAGAGGACTGAAGCAGTATTGGTCGATGAGTTCAGGTGTTTTTCCACTCAGCCAGCGCTCCTCTTCTTTCTTCAGTGCCGTGAACAGCCACAGCTTCACTTTGTCCTAAATGTTAACAATAAGTCTTAACATGTAACAAATATGAGGAAATACAGTCAGTGCTACAATCATGAGTCCTTTAACGTGGAAACAAAGGATCATTTTATCGCTTCCTGTTTCTACGTGTAAAGGTCAATGGGATTTTTGAAGGTAGATATCTAAAATATAGAATATTTTGTTCTTCCTCCATCATGAAAGACATCTGAAGGAGCCCTTTATGACCCTTTCATACATGAATTATTAAATCCAAATGAATAATTTTTAAAAATGTTTTTTTTTTTTATTTCAAGCAAGTTTATAAAAACATGGTCATTTTCCCACTTTCCCATTTTCCATGGTCATGGACTTTCCCACTACAGTGGGCACCATAAGCCACAACAGTATAACTATAGTAACTTAGTTAAACTTAATAAAGATCCACAAACACATGTCTTTGACAAACATGTTTAAGAACTAATAAATGAAAGTTAAATCTAAAGCACATGTATTGTTGCTGTTTAATCAAACCATTCACTTGTGAAGTACAACAAAATGTAAAATAAAAAATAATGTATAATCTAAATACAGGCATACTACCCAATTTGCCATTTGTCGGCAACTCTGATTTTATGATGCAATAACTTCATATGGTAAAAATGTGCGATGAAAATATTTTTATGAAACTTTAGACAGGGGTTTGGGAATTTACCACCTGGTAGTTGGACATGGTACTGCAACCTAAAGGGTATAAAATTTATCCCAAATATCTGTCTACTGTAGTGGACACCATGCAAGAAAGGGTTAAACATCTTCACACCAAATATGTAGACTCAAAGCGACACGCCAACTTTTTTTTCTTTTTTTGTCTTTGCCTCTCTCCCGAGTCCATGACAAGCAGATAGATGCCATTCTTTTGACCCTGTGTGTAGTAAAAAGGAAGAGACAGGCAGAGCTTGTCCACCGCTAATTAGCTTAACTTAACACTGGGAGTCAATGGGAAGTGTTAGCCTGCCTTGGTCTACAGTTATTAGATAAATTATTCAGCTACTCTGTGCTTGTTGTGACTCTATTTTTTACTGCATTATGCCAAGGTATCTTCTACTAACTACATTCTTAAAGTTGTAGGTAATCTTTTGTGAATGTCACATCTCTAGCAAAAACCATCGTGGAAGAAGGTCAACAAAACAAAGCCTCTGTTTAGGAGTAGAAAAAGATATGTAGAGTGATGATATTAAAGATAATAACATAAAAAAAAAAACAAAGAAGTCACAACAAGCACACAGGACTGTTTAGAGATGCTGAAGAGATTATCTGATGGCTGTAGGCAGAGGCAGGCTAACACTTCCCATCAACTCCCAGTGTTTGAGCTAAGCTAAGTAACAGTGGGCAAGTTTTAGCCATGTCTTTCTTGTTGTTTCACGCAAAGTCGAAAGGATGGTGTCATGAATCTGCTTGTCATGGACTCAGGAGTGAAGCAAAACATAAAAACAAAAGTTGGCACATCCCTTTAATTTTTGAGACTCTGGGGAGTCCAGACAGGCCCACAGGCTGAATGTCTGACCTGTTTTTGGGTTAGGTACTGGTCCTCCAGTTGGTCCAGGTAGCTGGGTTGCAGCAGAGTGCCCAGGCAGGCCGTCTTTATCTTCCCCTCCAGATCTTCATGTTTTAAGATTTCACTAAAAACAAACCAGAATGAAGTTTCACATTAAATCTAATCACAGTGTTCTGTTAATTTATTATCACCTCTGAAAAATGATTATTTAACTAGTTGGAATTAATAAATGGTTTTACTTCCTGCCTCATCATTCTAAAGAAAAGTATAAAAATGTATCATGAGTTACGGCTGTCAACATATACTCGTTATATGAATATGTGTTCAAGCATGTGGGTAAAAATCTCTTCAGCCAATAAACAACAAAAACAAGCAGCCGAGCAGCCCATTCAAGCACCAGGAGACCTGTAGGTACTCACTGTGGGTAGCAGTGGTTGGTCCAGAACAGCAGGTAGCAGCAGTCCTCTGTTTCCAGCCCTGAAGCTGTGAGTTTGTTCAGCTGAACAGAGAAACCTTGATGGTAGAGTCCGGCGTATAAGTTCATGATGTCCATCTGGGGAGGGTAACAGTTCACCACCTCCCTCGCCACAGTCAGCAGGTCCTCCTTTACACGCCGCCCCACATGACACACCTGGACAGGAATTAAATGATTAAGACCAGTTAGAGGACTAGGCCTGAGGAGATGGTGTGATGGTGTTGTCAGGGTAGGGAAGGGGACAATATTTAATTTCGAGGATGTATAGATAAAGATGCGAATAAAAAAACAATTACAACTGAAAATTGTTAACAGCTCCATTGAAGTATAAATATCACGAGTCTTTGTGCTAATCAACTCCCTTATCAATTCCTTCCACTGACAGGGTTCAGAAGCGTCAGAACTGTGGCTTAAATGTTCACAAAAAGCACCTACTGCACAAATTTAAGTGAGTGGAAACACCAGCAACTTGCAGAAGCAGTTATCTATGCTGTGACGTGTGTTTGACATTGTTGACACTGAAAACGTACGGGCCAACATTTGTCCACATGGAAAATCTGCAAGAATCAATATGGGAATCGTTAAAGATTTGGATCAATTAGGAGGATTGTTAATGGCATTGGAATCGATAAAATCTTATCAATTCCCATCCCTATGTATAAATGTGTTTTTCGAGGAATCCAAGGGTAAGGTAGCCTTGCAGAACAGACAGATCTGCCTGATTCTGAAATCATGCATCTCCGTCTTGTCAGCCTCCATTGTCCATCAGTTTCACTCAGCTAAATGCTTAACGGCCAAATCAGGGAAGAGAGGCGGGAGCAGCAGGAGTGACAACAGGAAGTGACTTGACAGGAAGTGACATCACTTCCTGTTGTACAAATAATGGCGGCTAACGTCGGTTAGCCTGTGGTCATCATGGTAACTCAGTTATACTTGGCAAAATATGCTCTTCTCATTAGTTTACTTCAAAGGGATTGTCTTTGGCGAGTTTCAAGTCACATGTAAGTGTTTAATGATACATCTGTGTGGTATAATTTAATGTGAAATGATCGTCTAAAGGTAGTTAAGCTATCGGCTAATGGCCATTAGCTGCTACAGCTAACGGCTAACAAGGGCAACAACAGTTAATGGCCATTAGCCGTTAAGCATAGCAACAATTAGCTGCTGGCTAACGGCCATTCACTGTTCTTTGTCCTTGTAAGCTGTTAACTGTTAGCTGCTACGTTCAGCTGCTACATATGCTACGTCATAGCAGTGCTGCTTGATATGATTGGTTTGAGATGAGTGTGATGAGCCAAACGATCGTCCAATCACAAGCTGCTGTTGTTTTTGAAGGTTCTGCCCCTGAATACATTTTTGCAGGGCTCTTTCCCAGATGGATTAGGTAAATATTTCCAATATGGAACTGGGTAAGGCACGATTTTGATTAATCACGAGCTTAGTCTTGACCTGGTGAGGATTAAGTCATGTTAAGACCCATCTATAGCTTGGACTGCCTTTTCCTACCCAGACTTCTGTCTGCTTCCGGACAGTCTCTTGAAGTTTACAGTTGTCACAGTAGTATTAAGACAAACGCTTCGGGCCTGTTTCTGCTGTACATGACCCACCTCCCTCTTTAGTGGAGACGACAGGCCGTCCGCTCCACCAGACTCCTCCTCTGCGGCCTTCATTAGTCTGGACTCAACCATTCTCTGCAGCAGTCTGTTGTGAGTGCTGAGACACTTCTGAGGCCGCCACACCGGGACCCGGTCCTCGGCACACCCGGCCCAGCGCCTGTCCTGCTCCTCTTGCAGCTGGATGGAGAGCACAGCGCTCCTCAAAACCTCCATGTCCCCGGAGGAGGGGGTGTCAGAGGAAGGGAAGGTGTTGTGAACAGCTGTCCACATCTGCAGCGTGAGGGCCTCCAGGTCTCGGTGGAGCTGGTCCTCCTCTTCCTCACTGATGGAGTCCTGACTGAACAGCTGTTCCTCCTTCATGATCAGCCTCCTGCTGACCTCCTCCAGAGACTCCACCCTCTGTTTAGCTCCCTGCTCCTGCAGAACGTTCCCATCCACCTCATCTTCTGTAACACAGAAAACACACTGCAGAACCTCAGTAACTACTAAGTACTGCTAAATTCATACAAGTACTTTAGCAATAACATTAGACCAAAACAGTTTGTTAGCATATATGTCATTTTATTGGTAAGTCAGTTTGATGAGGGTTATCACCACAGATGTAGGTGTTTGCCCTTCAGACATTGTTTCAGGCTAGAACCTGAAACCTTACATCTGTGGTGAGAGCATTCAACAAACTGACTTTGGAGCAGCTTCTATTGTGCAGGACTTTTGTTTTTTTTTGCTTCTACTCTTGGTGCCTCGTGAAGAACTCCTCTGAGGATGTGTGTGCTTCTTTCTTTCAGTGTTCTCTTGTTTCTGACATGATAATCTGTCTTTACAGCGAGAGGAACCCATTTAGAGTCTCAGGGGGTGGAGCCTATTTTAGCTGACATTGGGCGAGAGGTGAGGCACATCCTGGACAGGTCAGCAACCAATTACAGGGCCACACAAAGAGACAAAAACCAAACACACTCACATCTAACAAGCAGGTTTTTGTGCTGTAGAGGGGAACTAGAGTGCTCGAAAAGAAAGACCATGCAGACTCCAGACAGAAACATCTTGCAGTTCATAGAATTAAGATTCAATGTAATGTAACAAAATTATTGAGAATTTCAGGGGATGTTGTGTTGTGTATTTTGTTGTGTATTTACGTTTCTAGAAGCAACAGGGCTTATAAATAGAGTTTAAAACATAGTACATTCTGTTCCACACTCCAGTCCAGAAGGTGGTGGTAATGCACCTGCAAGTTGTTTGCCAACCGCTTCAAAACTAAAGAAGAAGAAGTAGAAGAAGAGAGTCGAACCAGCAACCTTTTAGTACTACCTGCTGCACCACCGTATCACCCATCATGATGTTTTGTTGGTCCTACAGCAGACAATTGGACTCGAGTCATAGGGACTCGGACTTGGGAGGTAAAAACTCGAGAATCAACTCAGACTTGGGAGAAAATGTCTCCAGACTCGACCTGACTTACGACAACATGATTTGGAGAACTGCACGCACTCAGGCTTTATATGATGAGCCAGACAGGAGATATATGCCGCTCTTTCCTCTCGATTCACTTTATTGATTCTCCATTCACACTTGTCCGTCACCTATTATTGTCCTACACACATCAATCCTACCACACACCCGCTTCTGCTACAGTGATGATCAGTGGTCAGGGTGCGCGGGACGCAGGTTTCAAATTGGCAACCGCTATGTCTTCTGTGCCCAAAGTTATTTTCTTTGCATATAAAGAATTTCAATCAGATGGAAAACAAAGACACGGCAAGTGCACGACCTGCAAAAAGAGGGCACAACATCGAACTTTATTTGCCACCTGAGGACACATGAGGCCAAGTAAGAGAAACCTGCAAATGCTAGCCAGGTAGCTAACGTTCCTGCCATAGATCAATATGGCAGGAACGTTAGCCCGACCTGTGGTCAACATGACACTAGCAAAGCTAACATTAGTAAAGAGGGTGTACGTGTGTTTTATATGGAACATGCCATTTCTTTAATGTAGCCTTTCCCATCTACCTAGGTCTAAATGATCAGACATGTAATGTCTTAATGGACAAATGAACAGCTTTATGCTGCTTCAATCCAGGCAGATTAGTCTGATGCTGTTTTTTGACATTACCTTGGGAAGATAAGGTTTCTCTCTTCAAGGTAAAAATCTAAGTGCTTTTTGGGTTGACTGGGGAACAATGGTGAGGGACTCGGCCCGTCATAATCTATGACTCGACTCGACTCGACTTGCCCACAACAGAAAAAACTTGGGACTTGCTTGGGACTCGATCAGAGAGACTTGGCAATTGTCTGTCCTACAGTAATGGTGATGTTCTGACCTGGAGATTGAGCGAGGTTCTGCTGTTTGAGGTTCTTCCAGATCTTTGCTGGGTTCTTCAGCTTCAGGAGTTTCTTCTTCTCTTTGTCTCGGTTCTCCTCGGTGCCTCCTGCTGAACATTCAACACAAACCTTATCAGCAACGAGAAGCAAAAGGTTTCCTGTGACCTTGTCTGCATTTCCACAGTGGCCTTACTTTTTTTAAAAAATGTTAGAAATCAGGTCAGTGAAGCAACACCAACAACAGAACTCCATCAATCAATCAATTAATCTTTATTAGGATGGTGCCAGTTCATGACAAGTGTTATCTCTTTATATACAGATACCCATGTATACAAATACATATAATAAATCTATTTGTATACACACATGCTTACCATAGATTCAATCAATGAATTATTTGTATAGCACCATATTTGTCTTTGTTGAATGAAAATGTAAGCCAGTTGAGATGTGGCATCTCATTTTCAAGAAGGGTTCCCGTGTCTATATGGTTGTAAAGATGGTAATGGATGTATGATCAATACAACCATGGATAGAGAGATCAATCTAATATTAAAATGAATAACTCTAATTAACATAATCTGGGGAGGAATGGTGTTGATTAATATAGCAGCATCTAGCTGAACTGCTATTAAAATGGGTTTAACTAGTGTAACATATGAATTTATGTTAACTCATGTCATTTCTGTTGATGGTTGATACAGGATGGAGCACATGGAGTCAACAGCAGCAGGTCATCCATGATTGTTTGAACCACAGTTAGAAGAAAACTGCCAAAAACAAGTGTGACGACCTGGAATCATCCCATGTGTCACAGATGGTTAACCCTCCTAGTATCCTCGGGGTCAATTTGACCCCGATTCAATGTTTATCATTCCAAAATTAATAGATCATATTATTCTTTTTGCTGCATATCTCATGACTTTTCCTGATTTTCTGGGGACAACTGATTTAGCATAAACTTATCATGATGATATTTTTCCAATGGACCAGTTTAAGTGAGGAAATGAAAAAATGTTCAAGTAAAAACAAGTTTAAAAAATATGTAAAAAATGATGATTTTTGCAAGATGCCACAATGAAGAAAATTAAGTAGTCTGATAAAATTATATGGTTATTATTAAAAAATAATGATGGCATGATAATTCTGTATATATGTGTGAATTTATAATTACTATTGTGGACGGAAGTTTTCTTTTGCAATGTCCAAGCATAAAATAAGAGTGCATGGACATGTTGTCTATGAGTATATGTACAGTAACTATTACATCTGCATTTGTTTGTAAATAATTGTTTGGTAAAGGGGTGGGAATTCATAAGTTTTTACTTCATCCCACTCCGTTTCGAATATGTGATTAGATTATGCTTGTTTGGTTGGTTTTGTATTTATTTTCATTTTTTTTACTTGGTGGTGGCGCTACAGGAAAGCTCATATCACCAACATCAATAGGGCTCATACTCTTCTGGTCATTAATGTTGTCAGTAAATTTGACAAGATTTGTATGAAAAATTTTCTAGATACATACATTCTAATTTAAATTTTAGTTTTACCTGATGGTGGCGCTAGAGGTCATGTCGACTCACTGGCTTCATTATCAAGGGCTTAATTATGTATTCAACAAATTTACAAATTGCCTGACACAAAAACACTTTGTCAACAGTTTTATGTAAATCGTTTTCAAAGGCAAATATCCCTTGGGTCAAATTGACCCCAAGGGTTAAATAAAGGTGTGAAAAAATATCGATACAGCAATATATCGTGATATTTTGACCTCCGATATAAAATTGATATTTCAAATCTTAATATCGATTTGTTTTGTAAAATGAAAACTTGTATTTTATCAGAATTGGAAATTAAATTCAACTTATAAATATGTATGCACAGGCTTTTTTCATTCAGTCTATTCAGTTGCTTAGTTATCTGGTTTATAACTTTGTATTTTCTTATTGTCTTTTTATTGTTGTATTTTATAATTTATTACTGTATCGTATATTTTTCTGTTTCCTGCCCAGGGACCGCAGATGTAAATTAGCTTATAGCTAACTCTGGCTTGACAGTCCTTGTCTTGCATGGCCCCTGTTAAATAAACAAATAAATAAGTTCAGACAGTGACAAGAGAAATACGTGATTTTTTTTACTTACTGTTGTGCTGTCAGTAACTCAAAACACTTAACAAAAACAATAAATTGGAAAAGTTGTTTTCAATCAAATAGTTTAAACTTGATTTGTACTTTCAGTTGTGATTAATATTGTGCAATTTACATGAGCACCACCTCCAGTTTTTCCTTAGTTAACTGTAGAATTTTGCAATATATCACAATATTGTGATGTCGTGATATCTCGTTGTGGGAGCCAAATTTAGTTCATAGATTTGATATTTAATAAATAAGAACAATATGTATTTTGTTTAAAAAGATTATCCCTGGTTAAAAATTTCATTTGTGTAAATAATTGATAAATGTCTTAAAGGCCAGTTAAAATAGTTTCTGATATAATTCATATTGACTTATGTTACTGCTACTTTAAGAGAGAGAGAGTGCTTCTCAGCAGTAAGACGGCTCAGAGGTGAATGCAGGCAGCTGCAGACTGACTGAGGACTGAACCACATGGTTTTCTTACCGTAGTATGTCTTTGAATTTTTATTTTTGAAACATTGCTTTGACTCTTTCTGTACAAGCGAATCAACAAGCTGTGGATTAAAGTGTTCTGTTGTTCTTTTACATCGCAGTCCTGTGGAAGTTTTTCTTAACAAGGAGCATACACGAGTTATCCAAGGCCTGTTTGATCAGCAACCCACCACACTCGTGATATTATTGTATCAGTACCCAAGTATCGTGATACATATCGTATCGTGAGGTTCTTGCCTATACTCACCCCTAGGGTTAAATGTGTAAGTCATATTTGAGGATTATAGGAGGGTTAACTTTGTAGGGGTTGACAATCACTCAGGTCTACATTTGGATCCTGCTTCTTCTTGTTGAATCTCATGAAGAGAAGATTCCTGGCTCATGGAAAAAGTTCCTGCATCTTTAGATTCACATAAACAAGTGATCTTCTGTCTACAACCTGATAGAGTTTTGACAGACTGATCTTATTTAATCTAAGAACATTGAAGATAAATGATCTGACACACAGCCTGGATCAGCACATCAATCATTCATTAAACGGACCGACAGAAGGTTTACTGGATCATATTAAACACGATCAGGTAAATCCTCAACAACACTGAAGCATCCCAGAGGACACTTTACCAAAAGACAGGCATCATTACAGCTTCCTTCACAATAAAAGTCATTATTAAAGCATTTTTCAAAATAAGGTTAAGTTTCCAGTGAATTCTAAGAGTCTAAAACAGCAGCTCCTACCTCTCATCTCTCCGACACACGATCCTGTGAGGAGGAGATGAGGGGGCAGGGCCTCTAAAGAAAGGGTGGAGCTGCCTGTCTGTCTGTCTGTCTGCTTTACTGCATACAAAACAAACACCACAATGAAGATCTTTTTCTGCCTTTTCATCTCATTTCTTTGCATCATATATTTAACATGTTGCAGTTTCCTGTCTTTATGAGCTCCAAATGTTAGACTTGCTCCATTTGAGGCTGAGTATGGCTGTAAATAAAGCTCTTTTTATAAAAATACATGTTAGAGTATCATGTTCACTCGTGACAGACAATGATGTTTACAGACATAATAAACAGAAGAGCTGGTCTGACCTTTGCTGCTCTGCTGCCTCCTGCTGGGCACTGCGTGTAACCACATCTTTAACATCCAGGCTTACAAAAGACCTCCAACCACAAAAAACGGAAGTTTCCTGAAGATGATGGAGGAGAGGGTCGACAGTCTGCTGTTGAGGACTACAGACGGAACTAAAACCTGAAACAAAACCTGTAACAAAGACCCGGACTACAACGTAAACAACAACCCGTCCTACAACCTATACAACGATTTGGACTGCAAAGTGGATCACAGTCTGGACTACGACCGAAACTATAGCCTCCTCTTCTAAAGGTGTGAAGAATCCTTAGAAAGAGTCTCAGAGAATCATCCTCTGAGACGATCTGCTGATTTTTTACTTTCACTTTCATTCTGCGACTGCAGCAGCATCATCAGCATCAGCACCCTCCTCTTCCTCCTCCTCTCTTCATCTTTTGCTGCATATCTCCTCTTCCCCTCTGTTCTATTACTGAATTTTGCAAGATGAAAATATTCACGCAGTGCTTCATAAATTTATCAAATCACCTATCAAAAAATGAGAAAACATCTATTTCAGAGCTCTTTCTAAAGCTTGTTTAAAACTGATTATTACTATTATTGTTATTACTATTATTTTGGTTATCGGACAAACATTTTGGGCAGGAATAAAGAATTACAGGATATTTTTAAGCTTATTTATTGCCACCAGTCTCCTGTCTGTTTTTTACATACATGTTTTTATTTTTCTTGTCGTTATTTGATTTTTAAAAATTAATCTCTACTTATTTTCACGCTCCATGTGCAATAACTACTGACCATGCTTATTGCAAACCTCTTGCTTATGTAACTGTTGTATGTTGTCTAGTGGTTTTTTTTTTTATGTATATCGTGCCCTTAACTAGTAGAACTGCTGTCTAAGACAAATCTCCTGCAAGGGACAATAAACTTGATCCATCTCACTATCTGCCTGACTGAATTCATCTTTTTATACCCAAATTTGAGCCCCCCACTGGGGGAACATCCAACCACTAAAACACATTTTCCCATTCAGGAATGTAAGTAAAAAACTATAATTGAACATCTTAGTCAAGAACTAAAACTAAGCTTTACTCCTTTTTTTAATTTGGTAAAACATTTCTTTAAGAGGCATAGGCAACAATTGTAGTTGTATTTCTGCATTAAAAATAAATGTTAAAGAGCTTTTACATACTGGTGCATTAACCATCACAGAAACATTAAAAATAAACTTAAATATAAACCATGCTTTTCATTTTGGGTACCCTGACAAATCGGATGGAAGATTCAATATAATTCATTATTTTATATAGCCAACAGCCCATGGAGCAGGTTTGGGGATGGCAGAACCTTCATTAAACATATCAATCTGCTGATTGGACGATCATTTTGTCAAACACTATCATCACAGCCAATCAGAATGTAGTAGGCAGGCGCAACTGTGGTGGTGTGGAGGTCATAACATGATCCACTTTGTAAGAAACACTCACAGCAAAACATGTTTGAGATGGAGCGAAAAATATCCTGTAATTGGAGAAGTCTATTGATTTTTGTATTTATTTAATTAAGGATTATGGCCCTGATCTGGTAAAATTGCTTCTGAAGCTGTTAGCATCTATGCTTAAGTCTGAATAGGCAGTCATGACTAGAGGTTGTCACTCTTGAAGCTCCACCTCTTCTTGCTCTAAAGGACTCTGATTGGGTTGTCCCACTTTGTGCCAAGCACAAACATAATTTGGAGCTTGGCAAGATGGATTTTTATCTATCTATCTATCTATCTATCTATCTATCTATCTATCTATCTATCTATCTATCTATCTATCTATCTATCTATCTATCTATCTATCTATCTATCTATGCATATATATATACATAAATACATAAATACCTATATACATACATACATACATATAGGGGGACATAAAGGGGGGCCAGGTAGGACACTTTCTGGGGCCAACCCTTACGATTCAATCAAACTCAATCAATTAAACTTTATTTATAAAACACTTTTCATACATGAGATGTATCACAAAGTGCTGTACATTAATGAGACGATCGGCCCATAAAGGTTAAAAAATTGACCATCCTTCATTTGAGCAGTCATCATCAAACTTTACTCATAACTTTAATACTGCATTTCCTTTCAAAGAAACAAAAATACACATCTGTGTATAGGCACTTCATTAAGCTGCAGCCTTTGTCAAAAACTAAACCACTCATTCCTGAAGTATTACTTTCCTTTTGTCCATAATTGTGTCTTTTTGCAGTTTCAGCTGGACTTAACCATTGGGGCCTCATTGTTGGATTGTGTTTTGCTAATTAAAAAGTATGGATGGCAGCTCACCGAGGATAAAAGGGGGGAACCAGTCAGAGGATAAGCTGTTTGAAGTGAGGCCAATTTGATCAATGTTGGCCAGACCAGCCACTAAATCACATTTGGAAAGATCCAGCCATTTCCAGCCCAAATCACACAGCCATTTAAAACCCTGATGCTTTCCAGGAGTAGCAACAGAGGTGCCTTGGAGGCAAAAGTACAGGACAACTGTGAGCTGGTTTGGTTGGAAAGATGAGAAAGTTCATTGCTAATGTTTTTTTCTTAGAAGTAACAATATGTCTGTGTGGACTGAATTGTCCCCTAGTTTGACAAATCATCAAAACAAAGCACTAGAGGCAGCTCGTCCGCCATTTTCATTTTGATAGCATTCCCTGCTACAGATCCGTACGACACTCCTTCGACAGTGAAGTGCCACCCATTTTGGTTCTGCAATGCTGTTACCACTGTGGACTAATGGCCCTTTTCTACTAGCACGCCTTGGCCCTACTTTACTCAGCCCTACTCGATTTGCAGCGTGTTTCCACTAGCCTGGTACCTCCTAAAACAAGCTAGTTTTAGTACCTACTCCACTCTGGTTCCAAGCAAGCTGAGTCGATACTAAAAGATGATGTCACTGATTGCCGGCTACTGATTGGTTAGACAATGCCGTCATTGATGAGTCATGAGCGCGAGGACCTAGCATACTAGTGGTAGCTATCATTAGCTAACCCTCATACGTCTTTTCTTTGCAGCTCGATTGCTCTCATCCTTGGCTTCATTCTGTTGTATAGCTTCCAAAACTCTCCTGTGCTTCTCAAGGGGTATTTCTTCTTACCATCTGCAGCGTTCTTCTGCTTTCCTTTTTTACTCGGTTTGTGACAAAAAGCCACAAATTGTTGTGTCTCGCTCAAAATGACGTCACCGCAGTGCCGCTCAGCTGTTTACAGCGACACTGCACCCGTTGGGCAGGCGACTGGGGCTAACGGAAAAGCAGCACAAGGCGAGTAGAGTAGAGCCGGGTAGAGTCGAGTAGAGTAGGGTAGGGCTAATGGAAAAGGGCCATATGTGACTGAGGATGCCAATTTTACACCGTGATGAGACTAATATGAGCCCTTCTCTCGCCCAATGGCAGCAGATCATAGACACACTAACTTGAGGAAATGCATCGTGGAAGGGGTTTCTGTGCTCTCTAACCTTATGCTTTCTTCAAGTACCAAAAATGACCCTATGGGATCCAGAATATCATCACCAACCAGTGTGTTTTGCTCACCAAAGTTGCTCAGTTGCAGCTATTGTTACTGTGGTGTGATGAGTTAATCCGTCAGCCTGTTTTTTTCCAGAGATCGAGTAGGTTGCATTCATACAACTGAGCCTCCAGGGTTTGCGATAAAACAAGCCTTCATATTTATGTTGGTGTGACTGTTTTCAGGGTCTCTTCTGTATTACCAAGCAGAGCCAAAGCTGTAACGCCCACCTGTGCCTGACCAACCCTCCCAAACAATCCGGGTGTGAGGCACACTGAAGTGCTTTCAAAGACTCCGGGGAGCAAAAAGCAAAACAGATGGAGTCAAATCAGGTTGACATGCAAATACTCACTCATACACACAAACACACAGCAGCCACTGAGTGTAAAGTAGAGCAGACATCTAAGAGAATCAACTTCTGAGTCAAACTCTTTAACATTTCTGTTCAGTCATCTCCAGGTGAGTCCATTCTTTGTACATCTGATTGGTTGATTCCTTGTTTGGCTCCAGTATTTAATCTCATTGCTATTATGGTGGAAACAGGATTGTGGGAGGGCAGTCTCTGAAGTTTCAGATACAGTTTAGCTTTTGATCATGTTCAGTGTTGTAGAATAAGGGGCCCTTTTCCATTTTTGTCCACTTTTTTATTGTGGTGATGACTGCCGTGCACAGATTAACAAACAATAAATGCTAAAATGGCCTTGAGCTTGTTTAGCAAATTCCTAGTCTTCCTGATGACTTAAAATAAACACTGAGAAAAGTTTCTGTGTGAGTTGTCCATCAGGATCAGCTTACATCTTGGTTCCTAGTATGGAGTTTGGGCACTGAGGCACTAAAAGGTCTCATAGTTGTTGACACAGAGTCAAGATTGCTATTATGCCAGCACACTATTGTTAAACAGCTGAGTCACTGCTGACAGCCAGGTAATTGCCTCTAACTTGCCATTGGTTAAATGCACTAAGGCCGCCTTATATAAGCTGCTTTTACCTGGCTTCTCTTCACTGCTCCTGCTGCAAGCTGCTTTGCAACTGTCCTCCACCTGAGCTCCTTCTTTCTGCCATTTTCTGACTTAGTCAATGTCTCGCTGACAGAAATACTTGCTATCGGGCTACATCTCTATCTTTGTAGGTGCGAGGAGAGAAGGAATTTGTGCTGCTCTTGCTTAAGGCTTCCACTATCCATGTGTGCAAGAGCAGGGAGAGCCTCCATCAGAGCCATAACACCAAATTCATATAACCGCAAATAAAGCTAAAGTCATAATAGATCTGGTGTTTTTTTTTGGGGCAGAGTTAAAACAGAGATATCACACAAAGATGTTCTTCCTCTAAAGGTCTTTGCACACGTGTGTATGCACATTTCATATTGATTCTATCCATGAAAACAATTTAAATAAATGTTTATTATTAAGGTATCATATTATTAAGGCAGCGAGGGGCTGCCCCTTCTGCTGGAGTTCCAAGGGATCTGAGCCAGGAATTAACATGATGTAGAGGCACTACTGACCTCTGAATGATTACAGTGTTACTGGAATTTGGAAATGAATTGCCCTCTGTTGTCAGCTCCGAGATGCTGTTTGACTTCCCAAACTCTCCTTTACCTAAATAGCAAGTCATTCTGCTGCTTATTTCCTAACTGCTACAAAAAGTCACAAGGGGGGTGGCAGCTCTATCGTCTCTGTTTCCTCAATTTTTGTGAGGATGCCCCTGCAGTTTTGTGCAACCACGCTATGATGGCCCCGCCTAACTTGAAGAGGCAATGATGCAGTCCACACTATAAGGGAAAGTGGAGCAGAAATCAATCAATCAATCAATTAATGAATTTATTGTCATTGCACATGTCACAAGTACAGAGCGACGAAATTTTTCTTTACAGTACAACCCGTCCAAGAACATACAAAGACAACCTGTCGGGTTGCCAGCAGAGCAGCGTCCCTGTTTTCGTAGATAGGAAAAGGAAGACATCAGGGAGAGAGGAGGGAAAAAAAGGAACCAAACTATGCAGAGGTGAACTGAGATGTGCAAGAATCACAAAAGGAAAAGGAAAAGCACCATCAGTTCTGCGTCCAAGGACACGTCGATATCTGACAGCAGGAGTTGGGCTCATATCCTGGAACTTCTGGTATGAAGTAAATAAGCATCTCTTCGAACTAATCTACTGGCACCCCAAATAATTCATGCCAAGATCAAACTCTATGGTCACTGTGTCAGATTAGACAGTCATAGAGCTTTGTATCTGTGATCAAATTAAAGACTATAGGTTGGTAACGGACCAATAATTACAACCAACCCCATGACAATGGAGGAAAGAGAGGCGGGGCTAAAAGACGCCCAGATAGAAGACTCTAAATAAACATTATATATCACCAGTTCTGTACTTCACCAGTCAGAAAAAATGTATTTAAACCTTCTTAGATAAATGAAAGCCCTCTAAATTACACCTGCAAGAAATCAACAACTGACAATTGGTTATTTGCTACTTTTACTTGATAATGCATAACCAATCAATCAATCGTCAAGTAAACGTATTTGAGCATAGGACAGAGGGAGATGTCTGAACATTATAAGTAGTCTATGTTTACAAATCGTACAGCAAATCGAGGTAAAAAAAAGACAACGTCAAACCTGTAAAAACGGTAATAAAAAAAGACTGGAAATAAAAGTAATTTAAATAGGGTGTTGTCTATGTTTAGGAGCTTAATAGCAGGGGGAATTAATGCATCATACACTGAGTGTATCAGATAAAATGGTCAATAAATCTTTATTTGGATCTTTATTTCTAAATAAAACGGTGCAAGAATTCTGTATTATTGTGCTCACTCCAATTTCAGACACCTTTCCAAAACACCAAATTTATCATTCTTTTAATTTATCTGTTTGTAAATCACTTTTTGCTACATTTTTTGTACGAGAAGTGCTTTATATATAAAGTATATTGAACGATTGATCATACAGTAGAGAATGATTATGAGGAGGTTTTACCTGCAGCAAGTGAGGATGATGTTGCGTATCCCAGAATGCACCTGAAGTTGACAGCCCTCATTTTCATGGATTTGACTGTCGGAGCAGCCAAGGCAGACAGGTCAACCTGTGTGGTTATGCAGCAGGAAGGGACCTCACACTGACTTTATTACAGGGGAATGCATGAACCATATCTCCAGTCTCAGCTGTACCGGAGCAAGAGGCAGGGTCCAATACTGGATCACACAGCCAATTTTCTTTCTGTTTGTATAAAATAAGGATGGGAATCTTGAAGTATCTGTACCCAATAAGCCCCTCAAGAAGATTCAGAGAATGTTAGCTACATGAAGTGGAGGCTTGTGCTGGTATTGGCCTCCAAATGACTGTCTCAGGATCAGCTGCTTAATTTCAGTGATTTATTTCTGTCCCTTCAGCTTCCTGTCTCTTGTTGGCTCTCAGCTCCATTTGGCTGAAATAATGGAAGTAATGGAAGCCTGTCCGTCAGCAGTGGGAGGAGCTTCTGGAGAGGTGGTGTCTGCCCAAGTAAGTCTCAAGTTAGGACTTAACTTTACTTGACTTGACACCTGATAATTTAAAGGGACTGTGAGGAGTTTCTAAGTAATAAAAAAAGTCTCACATTTAGATATATGCCTGATCTAAATACTCACTTTAAGATGAGTTTTATAGCATCTAAATAGGTTATCTATAAATGCTATTCCTTAGCCTTCCGGTCGGGCCGGACAGGGCTGAACTGGCCTGGATACTCAACTTCGGGAACAAGACAATTAAAAATAGAGCAAATTTACATTATTCAGACACGTCTTAGAGCACTGGGCTGTAAGTAACGATATATAGCCGGCTACAAAACTATGATACTAAGTTTTCCAAAAATTGCCTGTTGTCACACATCAAAAACTACCGCTTTTGTCTGTCCCTGCACTGTATTTTTACAGGCTGTAGGCCCGCCCAAACACATGCACACACACAAACACAGCCCTCAGCCAATCACCTGTTAGTATGCAAATGAGCCCAAACAGAGCCTGACTGTGGTGTCAGGTTTCAGCACAGCGTGGTAACTCTGAAGAATTAGTGAAGCTCTGTCAAATTTGTCTTGGTGACTGTCCGATAAGAAGAAAGTCATGAAATGTTTTGTCCTATATGTAATTTTTTTCATCAGTTTAGGATTTGTTTTATATTATTATTTAGCTTAGTTTCAGTTTTGTACGTATTGACTATAGTGTGTGAAGTCTTATTCTAGGTTCAAATTTATTGGAAAATAAGACCATCCAGTTAAATGTTATGTTTTTGGTTGTTAAAGTCTGGATATTAATTTCATTTTTCAGTTTAGTATAGCATCTTAAACATCAAAACAAACTCTTTTTATTTTAAAATATTTTATTTAACTTGAGATGTCTGAGTTTGAAATGTTACGTTTCAGTTCAGTAAAGCACTTTAACCACTTTTATTTGGAAATGTATGATTTTGCTTCAAGTTTTTTTAGGTGCACCGTTGCAACCAATGCAAAAAGCTAGTCTGGAGCTCTGTATTATGATCACTAGGGGGGGACGTCCAACACGGGAATCAAACTGTGTAAAGTTGAGACAATTTAAAATGACCCGCTCCATTTCCAAATTTGTCCAAGAAGATTAATTCATAATCTTTAAATCTATATATTTGTATATATAGTTTGAGTACACTGTCCCTTTGAGAAGTCATACCTGGTGACTCTCATGGAGTTCTCTGATTGGTTGCCTCCTCCATCTCCTCTCAGGTGTTTCCAGACCGCATGGAGCGTTTTCCAAAACTTTCCCGGCGCGTCCCATCCATCGTGGTGGAGCCGTCTGATGGCGGAGAGGTGGAGAGTGGCGAGCTCCGCTGGCCTCCTGATGATGTCAGCAGTGATGTCAAAAAAGGCTCCGCCCACATTGCAGGTGAACACCCCGATGCTTCGACTATTGACTGAGCAGTGCTGATCAGAGGAGAGTCATAAATATTGATGATGATACAGTGGTGCAGGAATGAGTCCAGAAAGGTGTTTGTCTGGTTTTTAGTTTTAGTCTTTCGCCTTAAATATCTTTTAGTTTTGTCATAATTTAGTCATTTAGGATGTTTTAATACTAGTTTTGTTTTAGTTGATGAAACTTCCCATTTTAGTCAACGAAACCTCCTGTAAATTTAGTGGACTAAAATATGAAGTGTAAAGTGTAAGGCATTTTTTATGTTTCCTTGAATTTCTGCGGTCATGTTTTACACTTGGATAAAATGAAACATCTAATAACCCTTTATAGAATTCTAGTAAAGTTTGAATGTATAAATGAGCAGAAACAAATGTTCCTTCTGTGTGAAATGCAGTCACCTTTATTTAGTCTACCTGGCAGAGCATCTCAGTTACAATACCAGAAATGACAACAAACAGTGAACCTGCTCTACATGAATATATCAGTTCATAAAGAGAGCAGCTCTGATTGGATCACCCCCCAACTTATCCCACCACCACCAAGCTAAGACAGCTGTGATTGGATGTCCCTCTGAACTCATCCAACCTTTAACACAACCAAAGTAGCTGTGATTGGATAGATTCCTAACTTGTCTCTACTTTCTACATGACCAAATTAGTTCTGATTGAATTAAGTCTCCATCAAACATTTTAGTCTAGTTTTTATTGATGAAAATACCAATTAATTTAGTTTTATTTTTCGTCACTGAGCACTTGTTTTTATTAGTTACTGTCTAGTTTTGTCAGCCGAAAAACTATGTGAAAACTAGTCAACAAAACACCTATCCAGGGGACCGCCATTTTGGTCCAGGTCATTCCTGCACCACTCTTTTATCCCTTTCAGACTGGCCAAAAAACCTGATTAAACACAGTAACAATCAGCCCCTGTCTGCAGTTTGATAGGGTTAATTCGGCATTTCGACCCGGGTCGACTGACCCTGCAAGCATCACAGGTTTTTATCCGCTCACCTCTGATCGGATTCAGTGGGAACATCACACCCGGGTTGACGCGCTAATTTACAGATGACATCGGCGTAACCTCCTCCCGGCATAATATCACGCCCATCACCTCAATCTGCAAGATATGTCACTCTTTGCTGTCTCAGCAACTAATTCCTCCTGCCTTTGAAACTATATCGGCAAGTTTGTACATCATTAAAAAGAGACAAAGTACAAAGGAAAGAAAACTGAGTCCACTGCCTCTCTGCTCCTTTCCATTGTTTACATGGAGGAGCTTCCTCATGCTGATGCGCCAGAGGAAAAAAAACAGCCATGCAGCTCGTCAGCTGCAGATTAGACCCAGGTCTGCTGGCAGTGGGAAAAGAGTCACTTGCCGATTGTTAGCATGTTAAAGCGCTTTGCAAAAACCTGTGTTGACCTGCTAATTTTAGTGTGAAAGCAGTAAATTATAAGCTAAAGTAATTATTATATTTGTTTACCAGGTCCAGTTTTACCTCTGAAGGGGGCGGAGCCAATGGTTGGAGAAGTCCTGCTCTCCAACTGATGTGGCAACCAGGCTGTTATCCAATCACATAGAAGGGGTGGAGTCAACTAATGTAGCCCCTCCTACAGTCACAAGGGCAAAATCTGATGAAAAGGACTGAACTGTACTGACCAGATTTTACTGGACACAACAGGATTCATCTCACAGAAAGACTGCAACATTGTAACTATTAGCATTAGATAATCTGTTAGCATAGCTCTGCCTTGTGTTTGTGCTGATCATTAAAGCTCATGAACCATCAGGGTGCATGAAACAGTTTATTCCAAATGACAGTGATAGAAAACAAACCCGATGATGATGATCATGATGAATCAATAAATAATAATAAATATATAGGTCATAAAAAAATGTTCCTACAGCTCTTTAGTCACATGCACGGTAAAAAAAAACAAACACTGAATGCTAATGACCAATCACCTGTAGCAGCAGCAGCAGTTACATCATCACAGCAACAGCCAATCAGGTTTGAGAGTGAGCAATACATTCTCATTGGCTGCAGAGCAGGTGAAGCTCCACCCACCCACACCTGCTGTTTTGTACATGGGAAAGTGCACATTTGGTGAACGAGCCTCACACGCACTGCTAACATGCACCTTTCAAAATAAAAGTCTGAGACATCCTGGTTCTCCGACTGATGATCTGAGCATTGAGGCTTAGGGGCAGGGCAAGGCGAGGCGAGGCGAGACGGGGCGGGGCGGGGCGGCCGACCTTCTGTGTGGGACAGAGGTGAGTTTGTTAGAGTGTTTGATCATAATGATTCACCTCAGTAGATGATACAAACTCTATTTTTCCAGATCTATGATGTGTTTGATGCTCTACGATGTCAAAAAGGACCAAAATTTTATATCTTTAAATTATACATTTTAACCAGAACGGAGAATAATAATGTTTAATCCTACCAGACATGTTATGAGGTACACCTGTTCAAGTTCTTGTCAAAGCAAATAGCTGATCAGTCAATAACATGGGAGCAACTCAATGCATTCTGGCATGTAGACATTGTCAAGACAACCCGCTGAAGTCCAAAGAGGAAAAAAAGGTGATTTAAGTGACTTTGAACATGGCATGGTCATCGGTACAGAAATGCTGGACCTGCTGATCTACTGGAATTTTCAACCATCTGTGAGGTTTACAGAGAATGGTCAGAAAAAGAGAAAACACCCGGGACCAAAGAGTGATTTGGAACGGCAAAAGGCAACAGTAACTCAAGAAAAGCCCTCCTTATTTGAAATTACAGAATGCAGAAAACCATTTCTGAATGCACAACTTGTCGGATCCAAAGCAGATGGGCAACAGCAGCAGAAGACCACACAGGGTGCAAATCCTGTTGGCTAAGAACAGGAAACTGAGGTTACAATTCTCACAGGCTCACCAATACCGGACAATGAAAGATTGGGAAAAATGTTGCCAGGCCTAATGGGTCTCTATACACTGCAATATCAGCAAGTGTGTTCGCTCATTTTCAAGTCAGAAATATCTAAAACACTAAATCTAATCCACATTTACTTAACCAGTGAAGATAAATCTCTTACTTTAAGGAAGGAAAGGCAAAAATTAGGCATTGAACCGCTTGAAATGTTAACAAAATATCTGCCAATGAAACAAGGAAAAGTATGGCCCTTTTCCATTAGCTCTACTCTACTCGACTCTACCTGGCTCTACTCTACTCGTCTTGTGCTGCTTTTCCATTAGCCCCAGTCGCCTGCCCAACGGGGTGCAGTGTCGCTGTAAACAGCTGAGAGGCACTGCGGTGACGTCATTTTGAGCGCAACACAACAATCTGTGGCTTTTTGTCACAAACCGAGTAAAAAAGTAAAGCAGAAGAAGGCTGCAGATGGTAAGAAGAAATACCCCTTGAGAAGCACAGGAGAGTTTTGTAAGCTATACAACAGAATGAAGCCGAGGACGAGAGCAATCCAGCTGCAAAGAAGAGACATATGAGGGTAAGCTAATGGTAGCTACTGCTAGCATGCTAGGTTGTTGCGCTGATGACTCATTGATGACGACATTGTCTGACCAATCAGTAGCCGGCAGTCGGTGACGTCATCTTTTAGTATCGACTCAGCTTGCTTGGAACCAGAGTGGAGTAGGTACTACAACTAGCTTGTTTTAGGAGGTACCAGGCTAGTGGAAACACGCTGCAAATAGAGTAGGGCCGAGTAGAGTAAGGCCAAGGCGTGCTAGTGGAAAAGGGCAATTTGACTCAGCGAGGGTCTTAAATTCAGAATTTACGAGTTTACGAGAAGAGGGAACGATGGTGGTGAACTACAAAAAACAGAAGACTTTGAAAAAAATTCTGGAGACAGCATGAATACATGAGCTGGTCCTTTGTTTCTGAGGTCCAACAAACTTTAAGTTCATGCTTCAGGTCGGCCATGTTTGTTTTTATTCATGTCTGCTTCCTTGTTCCTCAGTCAGCTAGCTTGACTGGCTACATTCACGTCACAATTCAGAGTCATGACTCTGAGACATCAGCTTTCCCCACACACACAAAGAGTTTTGGTCGTAAATATTGAACAATATTAATATTTGCCGTTTCTGAGCTGATATCGAGACAAATTCACTCTTAACACACCTCGAACCATAGGATAATCTGAAAGGCTAATCTTATAAGACATAAGATGATCAGGCGTTTGCTGTCCTTGGTCAGGAATGGGTGAAGTCAGGACAAAAACAGCCCGATAATCAAAGCTTCAAACAACCTTGAAAGGTGACCTGGGTCCAAATATGTAAATATATTTTCCAGTACAGTTGTGTTCACAAAGATATTTTGCAACAATTCAAACAAGATTACAACTTCAAATTTTTTTGCTAACAGTAGCCCTGTTGGCCACCAGGGGGCCACAGCCCACCCTTTGAAAGATGAAACGGGGAATGACGAGTCTCCGATCTATGGATCTATTTCAAGTAGAAGTGACCTTAGTTAAGAGAAAGATCTGACTGGTGGATTAAAGGAGCAGCAGGATGTCTCATTAAATCACTTTTTTAACATTAAGACACAAACTGTGACATTCGCGTCGCACACATTCAGCTGCACAGAGCGGACAATCACAGCGATGGCGCCTGTCCCGCCATCAACACGACACGAACAGAAACACGACCCATCATCAGATCAGACACACCACGGATTATCAGAGCACAGGTCTAAACATGGACGGCAGCGGGGCGAGCGGGGGGGAAGCGGATCTACAGTTTGGATATAGACTGACATCAAGCCAGTTTGGAAAGTTTCAGATGGTCCACACCTCCTGCAGCGGCGTCATCATGTTGCGTAGAAACACACTTACACGGCTCACGTGGCGTCTCAGGAGGAAGTTCACCGTGCCCGGAGCTCAGACACGCCAGACCTCGATAACCACGTGACTGATGGTTATAAAATATTAAAGATCATTCTAGCTATGATATACTTAAATCCTTGTGCCTCAGAATATAAGCTTTGTTGGAAAGTCCCACCGTAGAAATGCTAAACCATGCTTTTAATTTGAAAAGCACAAACAGGAAGTGCAGCCATACAATGTTGCTTTGCCTGTTACATGTTCTACTGATATGGACATATATATTTATATATCTGCAAAGATGAAGAAGATATGACTTTCTTTCTTTCTTTCTTTTTATCCATATACTTGACCCAGAGGCATATGCAACTTGCCGTTAAGTAAGGAAGAGCCTTCTACTCTCTAGACTCATAGCACCAGTCGTGCACGGTCAGCCAAAAGCTCGTTAACATTCGTCCCCATAATCAGTCTGCATCCGGTCTATACCGGCTGATATTGGAGGCATTAATCATATAGTCTGGACCACAACACATGGAGAGTTTTGACACCCTGTGAGGAGCTGAGACTCAGTATATCTGTGCTTTCTGTGCAATGGATTGTGGGATACTGAGGTCATACATTGGCTTATCATTACAAGAGACTGAGGGTCTGATTCTCAAAAGAACCTGTCACATTTGCTACCTTTAAATTTACAAATTATTCAAAAAGTTGTGAGGTTTCATTTGTAAAACAGTGTGTGGAATCTTTAATAAATGTGCATCAAGAATCTGAAACTGGCGCGCAATGAAATAATTCAGATTTACAAAACCACGTGTGTGCAAACCTTCAGAGTTTTTTCTTAATGAATCATGATCCTCCTTCTAAACACCCACTTTAAAGCAAAAACAGTCAACGCAAAACAGCTTATGACTGAAAATGTAGAAGCCTCTTTATCATTTGCTTATTGTAGATGACTAACTTTGCCTGTTACTTTGTGACAGTAGTGTCAGGTCCTGTTTTTGTGCGTACTCAGCGTTATAAATGGGACCCCTTGTATAACCCTTGAGGCACCTTGGGACCAAATTGGTACATTCTGCTTATTTACTTTTTTGGGTCAGTTTAAATGCTGATTACATGAAACTTGGATTGGAAACTAAGATTTGATGCAGTGATAGTAAAAAAATACATTTATATATGAAATTTTTATTAAGCTTTTATGGGAGGAACCGTTTTGGTACACTAAGGGTTTAAGTGTAAGTTTTCTGAGAAACTCGAATTGTGTCACAGTAAATAAATAAATGAATAAATAATGGATCAAAATAAATTTTATCAATCATTAACCTGGTAAAAGTTGTGATAACCTCATCACACAAATATTCCACTTTGTACATAATTTTTGCAAAACATTGCATATTTTATGTTGTTCCACATCGAACTAATCAAAGGTTATTATGACAAAAATGGCACAAAAAGGTATTAATTAAAGAATATATATAATAAACAACCATGTATCCGTGGTTAAAACTGGAGTTGTTGAAAATATTTGATGCAGAAAAGGCAAATAAAAGTATCTATATATATATATATTTTTTTACATGTTTATGAGAGGAACCATTTGGTACATGAAGGGTTTAAGTGCAAGTTTTTTGAGAAAACTCTAATTGCGCCAAAGAAAATATAATGTTCATAAAAATGGATTCAAATCCATGTTGTTATCAATCATTGATCTAGTGAAAGTTGTGATAACCTCATCACATAAGTACATAAGTTTTGCAAAATCATATCTTATGTTGTCCCACACTGAAATAATCAAAGGTTATTATGACAAAAAGGGCATAAAAAGATATAAAATATAAAAACTAATAAACAATCATATATCTGTGGTTAGGACTGGAGTCTTTGAAAAGATAGGATGCAGTGAAGGTAAAAAATTATTTATATTCAAGAAGTCTATACATGTTTTTTAGAGGAGCCATTTGGTACATGAAGGGTTTTAGTCTATGTTTTTTGAGAAAACTGTAGTTGCTCAAAAAAAAAAGATTAAAAAAAATGTTATCTATTACAATGTAGTCAAGACTGTGATAGCCTCTTCCCAAATATTCCACTTTGTACCTTGTTTTTGCAAAACATTGCACATTTTATATTGTCCCACATTGAACTTATCAAAGGTTATTATGACATAAATGGCACAAAAAGTTATTAATTTTAAAAAATATATAATACACAACCATGTATCTGTGGTTAGGACTGGAGTTGTTGAAAAGATAAGATGCAGTGAAGGTAAAAAGGTATTTATATTTAAAAAGTCTTTACATGTTTTTGTGAGGGGGCCATTTGGTACATGAAGGGTTTTAGTCTAAGTTTTTTGAGAAAACTGTAGTTGCTCAAAAAAAAAAAAAAAAAAAAGGATAAAAAAAAATGTTATCAATGATCAACGTAGTCAAGGCTTCCTTATTTTTGCAAAACACTGCATATTGTAGGATTTTCCACATTGAAAAAAATCAAAGGTTATTATGACAAAAAGGGCATAAAAACATGAAAAATATAAAAATATAATAAAAAATTTTATACCTGTGGTTGAATCTAAAGTTGTTGAAAATATCTGATGCAGTGAAGGAATTTATATTCACATTTTTATGACAGTTTAATAAGAGGAGCCTTTTTAATACATAAAGGGTTTAAGTGTAAGTTTTCTGAGAAAACACTAATTGCTCCCCCACAAAAAAGGATCAAAATAAATGTCATTAATTATTGACCTCGTCAAAGCTGTGATAGCCTCATCCCAAATATTCCACTTTGCGCCTATTTTTGAAAACATTGAATATTTTCAGTTTTTCTATATTGAAAAAACAGGGGTAATTTTGACATAAAAGGGTATATATAAAACATGAAATATTTTTCACAATTATTTTAAAAAACGTTAATCTGCGGTTAGTTCTGGTGTTGTTTAAAAGATTTCATGCAGTGAAGGTAAAAAAAGTATTTATCTTTAACATTTTTAAAACACTTCTATGTAAGTGTATGTTCAATTTTTGGGTGCCTCAAGGGTTAATTAAAGACTTATAAAAGATCTCCAGCTGTGCTGCAGAGCACACAGCGACTCCTGCTCATCTTCTGTTTTGTGTTTAATTGACCCAGCGTTGTGGTTATTTGGTAAGAAAGGTCTCCTTTCTATTTAAATCAGCCTTAATATGTGACATGTCCTTACTTCTACCTCCTTGTCTTGCCTTTTTAAGCTCCATATGATGATTGAGTTTTTTTTTGAAGCACAGTAGTTGTCCATATCAGTACGTTGCCTAAATTCAGACACAAAACAAGAGCAAACTGCACAAAGCAACACGACGCTAAAGGTTCAATTCTGAGTATAATCACAGAAATATGATTCATCAGGTCTGATATAACTACAAATACATGATCTGTACATTGGAGCTGATTGTTCCCAGTGAATCAGACCCTCAGTCTCTCTGTTCAGACTCTGAAGAAAACCGCTAAACTGCTGAACCCCTCATTTACAAAAATCCCGCCTTGTGCTGGAGCCACCTGCCGTGGGCAGAGCAGGCTCAGAGCCGACAGTGTGATATTCTACGGCTGATCTTCAGACTGCTCGGGGCTGCAGGCGGTGTGGACGCACACAGACTACGCAGAGGTGCTACTGTGGCCTGCTCAGGCCATGTGAGGCCCCGTCTGGTCCACGGGGCGGTCTCTTGGTGCTTTCGTTTGCGTTGGAGGTGGAGGGGGCTCCGCGGGCTTTGCTTGGAGGTTTCTTCTCTCTGGAGGAGGGCCGGGTCTGACCGACGGGCGACGTCCCCGCGGCTGCCATCGGAGCGCTCCCACCGGGCTCCACGATGGTGTTTATGACTGAGGCGACAGAAACAGCCGATTAAAATAGAACAGAAAAAAATAAAATAAACATTTAATCGTCCTACATGGGGGAAATCTGCAGTGTTAAAGCAGCAAAGGGGACAAAAATGACAAAGAAAAAATCCATTTAAGTGTAAAAAAACAGGATGTACATTATTATAAAGACACTATATTGCCAAAACTATTCGCTCACCCATCCAAATAATCAGAATCAGGTGTTCCAGTCACTTCCATGGCCACAGGTGCATAAAATCAAGCACATAGGCATGCAGACTGCTTTTACAAACATTAGTGAAAGACTGGGTCGCTCTCAGGAGCTCAGTGAATTCCAGGGTGGAACTGTGATAGGATGCCACCTGAGCAACAAATCCAGTCGTGACATTTCCTCACTCCTAAATATTCCACAGTCAACTGTCAGCTGGATTATAAGAACGTGGAAGTGTTTGGGAACGACAGCAACTCAGCCACCAAGTGGTAGGCCACGTAAACTGACGGTGCGGGGTCAGCGGATGCTGAGGCGCATAGTGAGAAGAGGTCGCCAACTTTCTGCAGAGTCAATCACTACAGACCTCCAAACTTCATGTGGCCTTCAGATTAGCTCAAGAACAGTGCAGAGAGCTTCATGGATGGGTTTCCATGGCCGAGCAGCTGCATCCAAGCTTCACATCACCAAGTGCAATGCAAAGCGTCGATGCAGTGGTATAAAGCACGCCGCCACTGGACTCTAGAGCAGTGGAGACGCGTTTTCTGGAGTGACAAATCACGCTTCTCCATCTGACAATCTGATGGACCAGTCTGGGTTTGGAGGTTGCCAGGAGAATGATACTTGTGGGACTGCATTGTGCCAAGTGTAAAGTTTGGTGGAGGGGGGGATTATGGTGTGGGGGGGTTTTTCAGGAGCTGGGCTTGGCCCCTTAGTTCCAGTCAAAGGAACTCTGAATGCTTCAGCACACCAAGAGATTTTGGACAAGTCCATGCTCCAACTTTGTGGGAACAGTTTGGAGCTGGCCCCTTCCTCTTCCAACATGACTGTGCACCAGTGAACAAAGCCGGTCCATAAAGACATGGATGACAGAGTCTGGTGTGGATGAACTTGACTGGCCTGCACAGAGTCCTATCCTCAACCCGATAGAACACCTTTGGGATGAATTAGAGCAAAGACTGAGAGCCAGGCCTTCTCGACAAACATCAGTGTGTGACCTTACAAATGCTCTTCCCGAAGAATGGTCAAAAATTCCCATAAATACTCCTAAACCTTGTGGACAGCCTTCCCAGAAGAGTTGAAGCTGTTACTTTTGGCATTATAGTGTATGTATAAATACTTAGAAAAGTAAAAACTAAAAAACAACACTCCAAC